>CM077819.1:113284190-113564190 GCA_039764185.1 Tamarix austromongolica | reverse complement strand
TAGATTACTCTTCTACACTAAACAGTCCTTGCCTTAGGGTTTTCATCTTTACATACATATCTTGTTTATTCTCCCTAGGCATAAATTTTCTTCTTAGGTGCTTTTTAAGTTTTTCCCATGACTTAATTTATGACTTCTCTTGTCTTTTTAAAGTTATTATACAAAATCCTAGCAAATTTTTTAAACTTAAAAGTAGCAAGCTTGCATTTTCTTTCATCATCATAGTTTTTAAATTCAAAAATAGCTATAATCTCACGCAACCATTCAAAGAACAATTCCACATTTAATTCACCATAAAAATCAAGAAGATCTAGTTTGATACCTTGATCCTCATTATGTGCATGTCTTACTTGGCATTGATATGGTCTCCTATGATTGCTTGAGCCATAAGAACTCATTTCCTCTTCTCCATCCTTGACATGGCTCACTTTTGCATGCCCACATCCCCTTTTAGCTTAGATTGCATGCCTCATTGTTCCCTCCACACTATCTTGCATGACTTCCATTTGATTTTACCATGGTTGAAGCTTGCCTTGGTTGTCTAACTTTGCTTCCACACTTTGTAGTTGTTGTTAAAGTGCTGCATGAGTATGAAGCTAGGCGTCCATATGAGTAATAAGGCTCTTGATGGACTCCACCAATTCCCACACATCTTCATTTGCCATGGTGAAGTTGATAACACAACACTCAGACTTCCACAAAGAATCAACAACCAACGGTGTCCTTGGAAGTTTTATTTGTGGTAGAAAGAAGTATGACAATTCTTGCAAAGGTATAAGCAATTATTGATGGCTTCTTTAGGGTCTTGGTCATGCAAGGGTTAAGGAGACGTGGTCGAGTGATTTTTTTGATTCTTGGGATAGTGATGAGGGTTTTCTTAGGGGAAAGTAAACAAAGTCACGTAGAGTATAAGGAGAGGACGTCGAATGTGTGTCAAAGGTATTAGTATCTTCAAGTTGAAGATGCTGCATATTAAAAAAAATTGAAGATAGGAAGGAGAGAAAAGGAGAGTATATGTTGAAATGGTGGGAGATGAAGCATAAGGTTCAAAAGCTATAAGTATTATTCAAAACAATGGAAACTTTGGGGGTTTGAATGTATCTTAAGAGGAAGATATGTAGGGAGAAAATGGAAGAAGAATTGTTGGAAGAATCAAAAAGAGAAATAGAAGAGAAATGCTAGAAAGTCGAAGGGAAAATGGAAGAGAAATGCTGGAAGGGTCGAATAGAGAAAGGGAATGAAGGATGGCATCGAAGAAGGAAGATCTTCTTCGGTTGAAGATTGGTGCAAGAAGGATCTTCAACCAAGATTTATGTTAAAGGTCCAAGAAGAGGATGAAGATACACAGCTCGGTGGTTTCTTGATGAAGGAAATTCTTGCATGCAACTGCAAGATTGGAAGCACGCTGGATGGCTGAAAGAATCAAAGAATTTTGAAGCTCTAATACCAAAAATGATGTGAATCGAGTGGAGGGAAGTGTTGATCGATTAAGTTCATTGATTTGATCTCTAGCAAGTTAAAGTTTTTAAGGAATAAGGCTCGGCTTAAGATGAGTTTAAGCTCGAAATTCAGGTTTCAATATGATACTTCAAATGATAGAAAAACCTTGAATGTTCAATACACATTCAAGGGTTCTAAAGAGGAAGGATTGTAATACCCCAACTTGAGCGGAGTGCTAAAAGGATTGATATGGCTACTTATATCAACATGGTATACCATCCTTTTAGTGATTCCATCCTAAGAACTCCACAGTTAAGCGTACTGGTCATGGAGCTATTTTAGGATGGGTGACCCTCCTGGGAAGTTTCAGAAACTTTCTGAAAATTTCTCAACGGAAGCGTGAGTGAGGACAAAGCGTGTTAAAAGGACTTGTGTTGATCTGTGGGGCTAGCCAATCAATCCAAAAGCGCTTCAAGGTAGCCCCCGTGTGGTTGTGTCGACTTGGGGTGTTACAAATGGTATTTGCATTCTTTGAGTGGAGGTGAATGTAATACCCCTAATTGAACAAAGTACTACAAGGATTGATATGGTTACTTATATCAACATGGTATACCATCCTTTTGGTGATTCCATCCTAAGAACTCCACAGTTAAGTGTGCTGGCCGTGGAGCAATTTTAGGATGGATGATCCTCCTGGGAAGTTTTAGCGTGGTCGTATCGACTTGGGGTGTTAAAAATGGTATCAGAGCGAAACCGCGACCATGAGCTAAACTTGGATGAGCCCGTCAGTCACCTATCGGGATGATTCTTGGGATGAACTGTATTGAGACAGTCATTGGTTGAGGCGCAACGAGGACGTTGCGTTCTTTGAGTGGGGGTGAATGTAATACCCCAACTTGAGCGGAGTGCTATAAGGATTGATATGGCTACTTATATCAACATGGTATAACATCCTTTTAGTGATTCCATCCTAAGAACTCCACAGTTAAGCGTGCTGGTCGTGGAGCTATTTTAGGATGGGTGACCCCCCTGGGAAGTTTCGGAAACTTTCTGAAAATTTCTCAGCGGAAGCATGAGTGAGGACAAAGCGTGTTAAAAGTACTCGTGTTGATCTGTGGGGCCAGCCAATCAATCCAAAAGCGCTCCAAGGTAGCCCCCGTGTGGTCGTGTCGACTTGGGGTGTTATAAGGATGCCCAACACTTCCTATCTATATTTGATCTCCAAAAGAGAGAGAAATGTAAGTGTTAAACTAGAGATTTTTATTTCAAATTATCTGCACCTTTTATGCGTGTATAAGGCATAGGTATTTATAGGAGATAAACTGACTTAAAGGTAGTAATCCAGCTGGTTTCCTTCCTTAACTCAAGCTAACTATAATCAACCTGAATTAAGCTTATATAATACCTAATCCTAATCATAATATTATCATTTAAATGATATTAATGATAAATATTATAAATCCTTACAATATACTATGGTACATACATAAAATTATATCAAAACCCTAGTTTACATGAAATATATATTAAGGTTTACAACAATTTTAATATAACTAATGAGATCACCAACTATATCTTGTTGTAGTGTCATCCCATGTATGCCATAGCTTTGTATACTTTGAATGCATTTTACACTTTAAGTATCTTCTCGTATGTTAACTTCTTCACCTTGTAAATATGTAACATACTTGCAAGAACTTCTTGAAGTATTTTCAATATAAAGGATAGAAACATTGTCAAGAACATTTAAGATGATCAGTTCCATTATAAGAAATGCTAATTATTTATTATCTTAAGAATCACTAGAAGCACTATATGCACCTACATCAGGTTGCACATGGTACGTTAGCTAATATTACAATATATCAATTTATTTCATTGGTATTCAACTTTATAAACAGTTGTTGACCACTCATCTGTACATTAGCTAATTACTATAATAATCTTATCCATTTTTAATTATACGTGGACTCTAAGGCTTATATATTTAAATATTAGATAATAAACTAAAGGATTAGTGAATTTAAGGATTTTCAAAGTTCGACTAGCATTAATAATATATTGGTGTTAATTATAGGGCAAACTAACTAGAGTGCTTTGGTGACAGGGTCGCACCTCAAGTAATCCACTTACTTTTCTAATTATTAATAGAAAATTTACTAACTATATTTTGTATTATCTAATTTAAGGTGCTTTAAATCTTACATATATGACAACCTTTATTTTATAAAATCCTTATATTTAGTAAACATATATCTAGATTTTATTTAAAAATATGAGTTTATTAATATACATTATTTATAGGTGTTTTATTGTTACTTTTACTAATTTATTTAGAATATATGTATGTTTTTTATATTATTTTAATTATTTTTGGTGATCATATGAAATTTGTGGCACTGTGAAAAACCTTATTTAATAAAACTGATATTTATAGAATGTGCTAACTATGCAAAATAATATTTATGAAAATTAGTATTTTTGGGAAGTACCAAACCATGGAAAGCACCCAATTTTGGGAAGGTTGATAATTAAGGATTGGATATGGTAGTATGTTTTGGATGTGTTATATGATCACCTTTAATAAGATATTTAAATTTAAAGTGAAACATGAGAATGGGATGGGGTTCTCTAGGGTTAGACTCTTGGAGTTGGGATTCTGCAATAGCCTTTTGTTGGATTATAATGATGTGTAGTTACTTGATTTATTTACCTAGACAAGAGTTAGTAAGGCTCCATGTCTACTCTACTAGGACCTTTGGACATCTTAGAGGGTGTGCACACTTAAGAACTAGATGACTCAGGTTAGATTTTGTCCTTTTATGCTAGGACCACTGGGATTTCCTAGGAAGTAGATCTCTTATGGTTGGTTTTAGTTACTTTGGTTGTCTTTGGAATTATTTTCTAGGTGACCCTCCTAGTTGGGTTTTTCCCAATTAATAGATAAAATTGGACGGTGTGTTTATATGGATACTAATCAAAGAGGCTTTATAAATAATGAAATAATATTGTTGTATCATTTGACTCGTATGTGGTTATGTTCTATGTATTATAGTAATTCTATCAATTATGATCTTTTCCTTCTGACTTGTGAGTTACTTAACTATTCCTCTAACTAACTTGTTACTATTTTAAACGGAGTTGTGATGATCCATGATGTATATGGTAAGCAGATAGCCTTATGAAAGTAGATGTTGACCATATTTGTTGATAAATACATGCTTACAGAATGAGTTGAGAGAGTGGTGTAGCTTTTGAAATTCTATTTTTTACTGGTGTTTTGATTTCATCAAGTTTTAAATATAGTAAGAGTGATTTAATTTTTTGATTTGTTGTTAGTTGCTTTCAACATTGTTATTTGACCTTATTATAGTGTCCTATTATATTAGGGATGTTTTGAAGTGTTTTTTTTTTAGCTTATATTTTAAGTTTTAGCCTTAACATCTAGTGTAACAAGAACAATGGTGTCTACTTATACTAGATGTGGTAGTAATACCCTGAGTTATATTTAGTTTTTACATTATTTTCTATATATTTTGTGTTTTAAAAATAGGGTTGTTAGAAAGTGGTATCAGTGCAAGGTTTTCTAAAACTACATTCAAAATATTTTCAAAGTAACTTTTCACCATGAATTTTAGGGTCAAGTTTGAATTTTTAACGCACTACTTTTTTTTTATATTTTTTAAAAAGAAACCTAGAAAGCCATTAAATGAGGATGGGTGTGTGGCAATTGGAATGAATTAGTTTTTATTTTTTATGTTATAATGGGACTAATAATTTTTTTCGTGTTATCATGTGCCTCAGTGGGAGTTTCATACCTTATTGTTAGAAGTGTATATCAAATAAGTTGGCCTATTAGAATGTGTCTTAGACCCTAGGTAGTAAACTTACCATACTTTAGTATAGGAGCTCGATATGGCTCATCACATTTGTTTAGCTCAACTTTAGGAGATTGTTCTTGTGATGGCCCAAACTCAACAGTAGATGTAGGCTAAGTACGTCTAGTAGGCTCAATAGGCCGAATAGGCTTAGCTGGCCTAACAAGCCCGTGCCCAACCCTAGGAGGTAGCGCAAGGAGTGGATTGGCTTCATAAGGTGACCTCATATCATCCACCAGTATATGAGGGATAAGAGGATTCAAAAGTTCTAGAGGGATAGATCAAAGAGTTTGATAAGCCCTTTCATATTACTCACTACTCACTAGGGAGGAGAGTGGAGATTGCATCCTACCCTATGTTGATGATTGGTGGTAGACATACCAGGTCATGTATAGGGATGAGGAGATGGATTAGATGGAGTTAATGAGGGAGCAGTTCTATCCTAAGCATCTTAAGTTTGAACAATATGTTGAATTTATTTACTTTAAGTAGGGGAGCATAACTATGTGAGAGTATTACACTTGATTCGATGAGCTAGTAAATTTTATGCCAGATATAGTAGCTAGTGAGTGGGCCAAGGCCAAAAAGTTATTCAATGGTCTCCATTGCAGCATCTAAGCTCCTTTTAGAGGGATACCTGCACTAGATATGAGATCAGCTTATGAGAGGGCTTGCACCATTGCTACTATACAAAATGAGAGGAATGAAATTTAGGGTAACAAAAGAAAGGTTGAAGGCAACCATCATTTAGGTAATGGGAAAAAGAGTTAGATCAAAGGAAATGATTAGAGAAGTAGACTGTAGATGAGTTAGAGGACTCTAGAAAGAAAAAAAAAGAAGGGATAATAAGATTATGGTGAGCACCCTCACCCTAACTATTAGCAGTAGGGAGTTAGATGTCAGATTGGGGGACATCTCAATGTTACTAGTCAATTGGAGGCTCAAAACTAGGAAGATGTGATGATTAGTACATTCACTATCCATTTTATTCCTATGTATGAATTATTTGACTCTAGAGCATCCCATTACTTCATATCTTCTAATTGTGTGAGTAAGATTAGGTTGATGAGTTTTGATTATATATCTTCTTCCATTATCTTACCTTCTAGCGATGTGTAGCATTATTCTAAGTCATATCCTAGATTACCCCTTATCATTTGTGGTACCAAACTTGTAGCAGACCTTATACAACTCAACTCGGGTGAGTTTGGCATCATATTGGGGATTGATTGGTTAGGGAAGTACAAAGAACAATTAGCTTGTGTAGAGTAGAAGGTGACATTAAGGAGACTTAAGGGATTTTGGATATCTTATCAAGGTTGTAGCTTAAAATCAATTACTCATATTATGTCTGGCATGTTATTAGGGCCACTAGTGAGGAAAGGGTATCCATTATACCTATGCAGCATTCAATATCTTAACGCCAATGTTTTAGCATTGAGAGTATTATGATTCTCAAGGAGTTCCTAGATGTATTTTCTGAGGAAATTCTAGGGTTACCTTCAAAAAATGAGGTGGAATTTACTATCAAGTTGGCACTAGTAGTAGAAAAAATTTCCAAATCACAATACCGAATGGCCCTAATAGAGATAAAGGAGTTGAAGAATCAATTAGAGGAGTTGCTAGAGGAGGGGTATATCCATGCTAGTATATCACCTTAGGGATCTCCAATGCTATTTGTGATGAAGAAGGATGGAAGTTTGAGATCATTCTTTAATTACCAGGGATTGAATCAAGTGACTATTAAGAACAAATACCTATTACCTTGTATAAAGAATTTATTTGATCAGTTAAAATGGGCTAGAGTATTCTCAAAGGTGGATTTGTAATTAGGGTATCATCAATTGAAGATCATAGAGTGCGATAGTTCTAAAATGGCTTTTAGAACTGGCTATGGCTATTATGAGTTTACTATGATGCCCTTTGAGCTCACTAATGCTCTAGCAGTATTCATGTACTTGATGAATAGGATTTTCAGGCCATATCTACATAGATTTGTAGTCATATTTATCGATGATATCTTGGTGTATTCAAGGAATGAGGAGGAGTAGGTAGAGGATCAGAGGGCAATTCTAGCACTTTTGAGAGAACATTGGCTATATGCCAAATTCTTGAAGTGAGAGTTTTGGATGAGGAGTGTGGCCTTTTTAGGCCATGTAATATCTAAGGAGGGTGTGTCTATTGATTCCTCAAAGGTATAGGCAGCCATGGAGTGGCCTACTCCTACTAATATATCAGAGATTCAAAGTTTCTAGCGTTGGTAGGTTATTATCGAAGGTTTATACAAGTGATTTCTGAGATTGCTAGATCCCTAACAAATTTGTTGAAAAAGACAACACAATTTCTATAGGATGGCCATTATGAGATAGCTTTTCAAGAGCTAAAGAAGAGGTTGACCATTGCTCTAATTTTTACACTTCCTTTAAGAGCTAAGGGATTTGAGGTGTATAGTGATGCTTCTAAGAAGGGACCTAGATGTGTGTTAAAGCAAAATGGAAAAGTGGTAGCTTATGCTTCACATTAGTTAACGTCGTATGAAGAGATATACCCTACTCACAACTTGGAGCTAGTAGTAGTTGTATTTGCCATAAAAATTTGGAGACATTATCTTTATGGAATGTAATGTAAGTTTTACACAAACCACAAAATTTTGAAGTATATATTTACATAGAAGGAGTTGAACATGAGATAAAGAAGGTGGTTGGAGTTGGTAAAAGATTATTATTTAGAGCTAACGTACCATGAGGACAAGGCACATGTGGTCGTAGATGCGCTTAACCAAAAGGCATTGCATTTGCTAAATACCCTAGTGATATCAAAAAAATTGTATGAGGAGCTTTAAGAGATGGAGATTAAGTTGATTGTCGGTGGGATCTTGGAAGAAAATTTGAGTGCCCTTACCATTACTTACACTATTTTTAATGAGATTCGAGCTACAAAATTAAGGGATGTAAAGCGGGAGAAATTTCATCGAAAGATATAAGGGGGAAAGGAATAAGGTTTTTAGGTCCATGAAGATGGTTATATCCAATTCAAAATTCAGAGGATGATGGTGTGTTTCATGGAATTGTGGAGACTTAAAGAGGAAGATTATTGAGGAGAGACATTGTAGACCTTATTTAGTGCATCTAGGTGGAGATAAATTGAATAAGGATCTAAAGAACATGTTTTTGTGGCCAAGGATGAAGCGAGAGGTGGAAAAGTTTGTGGCCAATTGTTCAACATAATAGAAGGTAAAGATCAAGCATAAGTGACCGATAAGGTTAACACAATCTTTGGAGATACCTACGTAGAAGTGGGACTTGATATTTATGGATTTTATTATGGGTCTTCCAAGGTGGCAGAAATACAATATGGGTGGTAGTGGATAGGTTAACTAAGTTACTAGTATTCATTCCGGTGAAGTCAACCTAAACAATAAATTGGATGGCTAAGGCATATATGAAGAATGTTGTGAGATTGCATGGAGTACCTAAAGATATTATGCTTAGTAGGGACTTGAGGTTCATATCTCATTTTTAGGGTAAAATATAAGAGGCCTTTTGTACCAAGCTAAAGATGAGTATAGTATTTCATCCAACTACTGATGGTCAAATAGAGAGGACTATCCAAACCTTAGAAGACATGTTGTAGGCATGTGTGATAGAGTTTCAAGGGAGTTGGGAGGACATGTTAGATATAATAGAGTTCTCCTATAATAATAGCTATCATGCGAGCACTGGGATGATGTCTTTTGAGGCCTTGTATGGGACAAAGTGTAGGAGCACATTATGCTAGAGTAATATTAGTGAAGTGGTAGTTTTAAGAACATATGATCGAGGATAATATAAGTCAGATCAGATTAATTTAGGAGAAGATGCAAGCTAGCCAAGATTATCAAAAGAATTATGCAAATTTAAGTAGGGAAAGTGATAAATTTCATGTGGAAGTTAAGGTGCTCCTTTGAGTTTCACCTACTAAGGGAGTGATGAGGTTTGGGAGGAAAGGGAAGCTTATCCCAAGAAACATTAGGCCATATAAAATTTTGGAGCAACTTAGAGAGGTTACTTATCATTTGGAAATACCAATGAAGTTATCCAGAGTACCCAATGTGTTCATGTATCATAGTTGTGGAGATATGTGCATGATCCTCCAGTAGTAGTAGTAGTGGTAATAGTAGTAGCAGCACTAGTAGCAGCAACGGTAATAGTAGTAAGAGCAATAGTAGTGGTAGCAGCAGTAGGAGGAGGAGCAGTAGTAGTAATAGTGGGAGGAGGAGGAGGGGAAGTAGGAGTAGGAGTAGGAGGAGGAGGAGGAGCAGTAGCAGTAGCAGTAGTAGGAGGAGCAGGAGTAGGAGTAGTAGGAGCAGCAGTAGAAGCAGTAGTAGTAGTACGAGGAGGAGGAGGAGGAGGAGGAGTGGGAGTAGTAGCAGTAGTAGTAGTAGTAGTAAGTTTCACAACTTATCTTTTACCTTAGCAGTAGTAATAGAAAGCAACAGTAGATTGGGTTGCTAGCTTTCAAGAAGCATGTCACAAAGGTAACTAATAATCTTTAAACTTTATCACTTGTTCGTATACATTTCTAGTGGATGAGATCTCCTAGCGACTAGTCAACATAGGGTACCTTAGTTGCTTTATTATTATCAATCATGTATTTGGTCCAGGTATGTGGAGTTTGTACTTATATCAAATCATTAGCGGGATATTAGATTACTTCTCTGCAGATGCATATGATAAGATTAGAAACTAGGGGGTTTGTGTAGACAACTTTTGCTACCCATCACGTCACCTAAAATGATGTAGGAAAAAAAGGGGGCTATAGTCAATTAGATTAATGAGAGAGTGTACTACTGGCTTATGTTTATAAAATATATTAGATTACTTGGGTCTTTGTTATGAAGATTAGTGTGGTCGTGCATCAGAAATATTTTTTTTTAATGTGGTAGCAAGATCATAATCATGGATAATGGATAGGCATAACAAACATTATAGGACAAGGCTATGCATAGGACGTCTAAATCAATCATTAAGTATTAGCCTTTTTAAATTATTTAGCTTTACTCAGGCATTCATTATATAGGTGTACATACAACATAATTACGGTAATTATTGTGTGTATTAAACATAATTTTAGCCTAAGTGTAATTAATTGGTGAATTTTATCTACTAATGACCTTGACAATAGTACAATAACTTACCGATGAAATCATTTATATACCTTGGTTTTAGTATAGTGGGTTTTTGCGATATATTAGGTAATATTACGATATATCAATTTATTTTCTTGGCATTCAACTTTGTTAGCCATTGTTGACCACTCATCTGTACATTATCTTATTACTACCACACTAAATCATACGTGGACTCTAAGGCTTATATGTTTAAACATTAGATGATAAACTAAAGGATTAGTGAATTTAAGGGTTTTGAAAACTTGGGCCTAGGATATCTGGTACATATTTATTTCATATAGTTTGACTAGCATTAATAATATATTAGTGTTAATTAAGGGGCTAACCGATTAGTGTGCTTTGGTGATTGGGTGGCACCTTTGGTAACCTACTTTTCTAACTATCCATGAATAAATTTCTAACTAAAGTTTAATATACGTGATACTATTTTGTATTGTCTAATTTAAGTTGCTTTAGATCTTACATATCTAGTAACCATGATTTTATAAATCCTTATATTTAATTAACATGGCTCTAGATTTTATTTAAAAAATATGAGTTCATGAATATAAATTATTTATGGGTGTTTTATTATTACATTTGCTAATTTATTCCAAATATAGGTATGTTGTTTATATTATTTTAATTATTGTTTGTGATTATATGAAATTTGTGGCTTTGTGGAAAACCTTATTTAATAAAAGTGATATTTATGGAATGTGTTAACTATGTAAATTAATATTTATGGAAATTACTATTTTTGGGAAGTACCAAAACATGGAAGGCACCCAATTTTGGGAAGGTTGATAATTAAGGATTAGATATGGTGGTATATTTTAGATGTGCTATATGGTCATCTTGAATAAGACATTTAAATTTAAAGTGAAATATGAGAGTGGGATATTGTCGTAGCACCCCAAAATTCACTTCTTTTTTTTTTTTTTTTTTTAAAAAGAGAGGAATAAATTATAATAGAAATATTTAAATTAAAACTTGTGAATTCTAGGGATGTTACCGCTACACTTAGTACTAGACTGGTCCTCTCTTACCGTTCTAGTACCAAGTGCTATGGTTAAAGAAAGGATTGACAGTAAAACTCAAACCAACAGTTCGTAAAGAACTAGAAAGAATCGTACATCAAAAATCAGAGTATGCTTAAAGAATTGTAATTCAAATCTAAAAGAAAATAAGCTTACAACCGATAAAATGTTCATTTAAAATACCCAATACAAGTAAAGAATCAAAAAGGGTAAATTCGATAGAAAAGAAATAACCGAAGTAGGTAAAATAATAAGAAGAGTGAAAATAGCGATGACACTCTAGAACCATAAGCCAAACATGCTCAACACACAACCCCGCCGGATGTCTCGCTCACCTGCACAAAGTCAGAAGGTATACTACTCGTGGGAATGAGCAGCACCAATAAAAAGGGTGATCAATATGCTATGTACTAAGCAAGGTAATCGAGCACTAAGGCCAACACATAAAATCACATAAATCATGTATAAGAATAAAAGAATATAAAGGCCATCATGATATCATAATATTAATCAATCATTTGGGTACGTACATAAAGGCCCATTTATAGTCTGGATTAATTATTTGATTAGTATTTTATTGGAAGTCGATACACACCATGTTTTTTATCAAATCCATATGAGTACAGGAACACCCCACTATTATTGCCAGTGGACCGGTCACTTGCGGGACAAAGTCCACACCACTATTATTCGCCGGTAGATCGGTCACTTGTGGGATAATAGTCCATACCACTATTTTTAACTAGTGAATCGGTCTGGTTCCTACTCACATGGTATTCTACTATAAGTAATTAGTATCTTTTAAGTACCTTAGCCAAGTCTGGTTTGTGTTTATTGAGCTCAAGGTCACCCCACTATTATTGCCGTTGGGCCAGTCACTTGCGGGACAAAGTCCACACCATTATATTTCACTAGTGGATCAATCTCTTGCGGGATAATAGTCCATACCACTATTCCTGACCGGTGGATCGGTCTGGACCCGGCTCAATAATCTTCAACTTTAAATTATTAGTATCTTAAGTATCTTATTCAAAGGCTTTCACCCTGGACATGTATGAATCCCTCCCTTTACACTTTACACATCACAAATCATAAATTATGCCCTTATAATTACACTTTAATCACCAAATACACATGTGCTACCACCGAACCTTAGTTAGCCATATCCAAACCTTAATTAACCACAACAACCCATAGTTAATAACTCCAAACCCTAGTTATCCACAACAACCCATAATTAATCATATAAAACCCTAATTCAGTCTTCTCTATACCCTTATATACCCTAGCTACTATTTTTCATCCAAAACTTCCAAACGCCGATATAACTCTTCTATTATCATCATTACATCCCAAGTCAACTTTTCATACGTAAAATTCACTCCCATGCAGACTTTACACACCCCATGCAATCATTAACACCACCATACAACTATTAACACCACCATGCAAACCCTAATAACCCTAATACGACCATGCAACCATTTATACCACCATGCAAATCCTAGTACCACCTTGCACCATTAATATCACCATACAAACCCTAATACCACCATGCAAAACCCAAGATTCCATCATATAAAAATCTAAATATAATCCATGCAAAACCAAAGATTCATCCATACCAAATCCTAGATTCGAACCATATAAAACCCAAGATTCATCCATACCAAACCCTAAATTCAAACCATATAAAACCAAAGGTTTAACCATACAAAACCCTACATTAGATCCTCCTATACAAAATCGTAAATTATATTCTCCCACAAGAAACCATGAGTTATATTCTCCCACACAAAATCATAAATCAGATTCTCCCTTATAAAACCATAAATTAAATTCTCCTATACAAAACTATAAATTAAATTCTCCCATACAAAACCTTAGGTTAAATTCTCTCACAAACAATCATACAAAACCATAAATTGGATTCTCCCATACAAGACCATAAATTAGATTCTCTCTCACCGAACCATAAATTAGATTCTCCCATAAGAAACCATAAATTAGGTTCTCACATATAAAATCATAAATTAGATCCTCCCATATAAAACCATAGATTAGATTCTCCCACACAAAACCTTAATATAGATTCTCCCATATAAAACTATAAATAAGATTCTCCCATATAAAACATAAATTAGATTCTCCCACATTAAGCCTTAAATTAGATTCTCCCACACAAAACCATAAATTATATTCTCTCACATGAAACCCTAAATTTTCCATTTTACTCTTCCACTCATGAATCATTAAAATACTTAAGTCAACTCACATAACTTGGTCAACTTATCCCCCCCATTCTCCTTTTTCTTCTGTTCTCCCACACAAACCACATTAAGATCCTCACATGCTTTTCTAAAGGGTCACAAACCATTCATTAGATATACATAATACACATGTCATGAAAATACACAAAAATATACTTCAACTCCACATCATACCACATACGATGTAATTAATAATGATAAACATAGGATACATAGCATGCAAAGCACATAATGCATATAAACACACAAAAGGCCTTAGTAACACCCTTACCTCAAACGACACCGGTCTTGGAGCACGCTCCAACGCCTCTTTAGGGTTTTGATAAACTAATAATATATTAATAAAAATTACATTAACTAATTTCTAACTTTACTAAAGATATAAGAAATAGTAGAAATATTATAAAAGCTGATAATATAGGGTTGAAGACTTTACCCTAACAATAATAATAATAATATTAAAATAATAATAGCAAAGATACTAAAAATAATATCAACGATAATAATAATAATAATAATAATAATAATAATAATAATAATAGTAACAATAATAATAATAAAAGGACATTATTCAAAATAAAGTGAAATAAGGGCTTCGGCCCCTTTACCAAAATAATAATATTAATAATATTAGTAAAATAAATAACCAAATTTAGTAATAATAATAATGATGAAATAATAATAATAATAATGATAAAAAACCATAATAACATTACAAAAATAATAACAATAACACTAATATTAATAAGTTATGCTAATGATAAAAATAATGATAATATTAATAATAGTAAGACTTGATATTTATAATAGCACTACCACAAGTCAAAATAGTTACAATAGGGTTTCAGCCTTATATAAAATAATAATACTAACACTTGAAAATAATAACAATAATAATAATAATAATAATAATAATAATAATAATAATAATAATAATAATGATAGCAACACTAATGGTAAAATAGTTATAATTATAACAATGGAATAATAATAATTTCAAGATAGTAATAATATTAATAATAATTATTATAATTATAATAACATATTAATATTAATAATAGTAATAGTATAAATAATAAGAATAATAATGATAAAATAGAAATAAAAAGTACAATAGGGCTTCGGCCTACAATATAAATAATAATCAAAAAATTAATAATAATAATAATAATAATACATATTAATAATGGAAATAATAATAATAATAATAATTGTATTTATATTCAAATAAATGAAATAAAAAAAATAAGGCTTGTAAAAATAGGGAAATGGGTTGAGAGGGTCTAGGGTTCAACCTTAGACTAGTGGTGATAGGCAGCACTAGCGGCGGCGGCGGTGGCAGGAAAAAGAGAAGAAAAAGGAAAAAGTTGGATGCTAGGAAAAAGATAGGGATTATCAAAGTGGGAGTTGGGGTGCTTAAGACTGCCTAGAGGGTGAGGAGTTGAATGAGGGTGGTGGCACAACCAAAGGTGTCGGCGCACGGCAGCGGTGGTGGTGGCCGAATGGGGAAGGAGAGAAAGAGAGGAGGAGAGGGAGGGAGAGGAAAATAATGGTACAGGAAGGTAGAGGAGGGTCTGTAGAAGAAAATGGAAGTTGAAATAAGCGGCGGCGGCAGTGGAAGAGGCGGAAAAGGGTGGCGTAAAGGGTGGCAGAGATTGAAGAGAGGGTTGATCGGGAGGGTTACTTCGCACAGTCGGGGTGGCTTGCAGAGGAAGAATCGAGCGATATAGGACATTTGGTTACCTAGAGGGTGGTGCAAGGAAGAGTTTGGTAGGCATAGTGGGTGGCGGCGATGGTCAACGGCGGCAGGGATGGCTTCTAAAGGGGCGATGGTGAAAAGGAAGGATTCCCTCAGTTTGAAAAAACAAAACTAGACTACAGGGTTGGTAAGGGGTATGTATAGGATTTAAATGAAAGGTTAGGATCTATGGGTCGGTGAGGGAGTAAGGAAAGTAGGGCTAGGGTCACTAGCAATGATGGTTGGCTGGTGGCAGCAATATTCGAGGTAGGGATTGCATAGGAAAAAGGGAGGGGATCACGCGAGAAGAGGGAGAGTTGGTTGGGTTAAAAGGGCCAGTGAGTTAGGGGGATGAGAGATGAATGAGAACGACTGGTCAAAACGGCCGTAACCGGTAGCAAAAAACCAAGGGAGGCGATGAAGTTGCAGGTGCCAACGATGGGGGAAGGAGGAAAGAAGATGAAAGAAGGAAGAAAGGGTTTCACGAACTGGACAGTTTAAGGGAGAAAAGAAAGAAAGAAAGGAGAGGGAGACCGGCTGGGCGCAGCTAAAGTTTTTTATATAAATAAAACGATGCGTTTTGAGGGAAAAACAAGCGAGGCGCGGTGTACAGCTCTGGGCCGTCAAAAGAAGAAGGAAAGGAAGGATTGGGCTGTAGGAAGGTAGGCCCATTCGGGGAGGAAAAGGAAAAGAAAACGAAAAGAAGAAGAAGAAAAAGAATGAAAAAAAATTTAAAAAGGAAGAAAGAAAAGGAAAAAGGAAAAGAGAAAAATAGTGGGTTAGATTAATTAAATTAATTAAAATATTTGGGATATTTAAAAATAATAATATTTAAATAAAATAATATTTAAATCCCTTTTTAAGCTAATTTAAGATTTATAAAAGGTTTTTCATAAATTCTATTTTAATTAGCAAAACAACCTAATTTTCTCTAATTAAATTATTTATAAAATTCATATTAATTTGGAACTATTTTATCTTCTTATTTTAAATAAAATAATTTATTTAATAAATTTCCAAAATAAAATCCTTAATTAGCTAAAATACCTAAAACTTTCTAATAAAAATTATTTATTATTTTTTTCGTGAATAGCCCTAACTAATTCCCTTTTATTTTAATAAAAAAATTATTTTATTTATTTTTATGATAAAGCCTCATTTAAATATAATTTTAAAATTAGAAATTTTAGGGGCATTTCATTACTACCCCCTTAAAAACATATTTCGTCCCCAAAGTCTCCTATAGCTACTAGGGTTAGGGTCGAAAGGTTCTAAGTAAAAAGGGACATCATACTAATGACAATACTTATAAAAAAACTACCCCTTTAAGAATATACTTAATTGAAATTCTACCCTTCGCTTCTCACTGTGGCTGAAATCAAAACGCTTAAAAATGAAAATCCTTTTGGATTAAAAAACGATTGGAAATCAAGGAAAACTTTGCAATTGAAATTCATTTTGAAAATGATACTACTTATAGTATCGGCTTAAAAAGATTAAAATTGGAAGAACAGTTAAAACCTACTTCAAAATCCAATAAAAATTTTGTAAACTAAATATATTTTCGAACAAAAAATGGGGTCAAAAGGACCAACAACCCTAATGCCAAATTGTAGTATTAGCTTAAAATTGTTAAAAATGAAAAAGCATAGACGAAACAAACTTCGATACCAACTTTTGGTATCAACATAAAAAGTTTAAAATCAAAAGAGCATGATCGAAAGGATCAACCGCTCTGATACCAAATTATGGTATTAGCTTAAAAAGATTAAAAACGGAAGAGAGTGGTCGGAACCAACTCTAATACCAAATTATAACACACCAAAATTCACTACTATTTTTTTAAAAAGCGGAAGAAATAACAATAGAAATATTTAAATTAAAGCCCAAAAATTCTGGGGATGTTACCACCACACTTAGTACCAGACCGGTTCTCTTCGATGTTCCAGTACCAAGTGCTAAGGCTAAAGAAAGGATTGACATTAAAACTCAAATCAACAGTTCGTAAACAACTAGAAAGAATCATACATCAAAAATCAGAGTATGCGTAAAGAATTGTAATTCAAATCCAAAAGAAAATAAGCTTACAACCAATAAAATGTTCATTTAAAATACCCAATACAGGTAAAGAATCAAAAAGGGTAAATTCGATACAAAAAGTATAACCAAAGGAGGTAAAATAATAGGAAGAGTGAAAACAACTATGACACTCTCTATTTAATTAATTATTTTACTTAATTATTTTACCTAATTATTTTATTTTAGCTAATTAAGTAAGAAAATTAAGTAAGTTAGGGGGCGGTGCAAGCAGTGCACGGGTAGCCAAAACGGGGGGCGGTGTTGGCTGGAGGTGGCGGAAGTGGGGTGTAAAGGGGCAGTGGTGCCAAGGGAGGTATTTTTTGAACTTCAACAAAAAATTTGACTCAACGCCACTATAGGGTGTATTTATAGGCTTGAAAGGAAGTTAGGGTCGAAGGCAAAGTGGGGGAGTGGTAGGCAGGAGTGGGCGCCAGCTGACGAGGATAGCCAACGCACTTTCCCGGTCATGTCTGCAAGCTAGTGGCCAATGGAGAGGGAATCGTGCGAGGAATGGGAGAAGTGGTTTGGGTCAATGGGTGGCTGAAAAAAAGGGGAAGAGACGGGAACAAAACGAACAGTCAATGGGGCACGATTGACGACGAAAAACCAGGGAGAAGGGCGGAGGAAATGGTCGACATTCATGGCAGGTGCGAAGGAAGAAGAAGATGGGGGAAAACTGGGCGGTTTGAGGAAAGAAAGAAGGAAAGGAAAAGAGGAGGAGACCAGGCAGTTGGGCGCGAGGTGAGGTTCGTTAATTAAAATGACGCATTTTTGGGATAAAAGGAAACGCAGCGCGCCATTAAAAGAAGTAAGTTTGGGCCGCGCGGGTTGGGCCGTGCCGAAGGAGAAGGAAGGAGGGAGTGGACTTGGGCCGCGAGCTAGCCCAGGTTAGGGAGGAGAAAAGGCAAAAGAAAATAAGAAGGAAAAAGAAAGAAAAAGAAAGAAAAAGGAAGAAAGAAAAGGAAAAAGGAAAAAAGGAAAATAATGGGTTAGGTTAATTAAATTAATTGGGATATTTGGGATGTTTAAAAATAATAATATTTAAATCCCTTTTTAGACTAAAATAGGATTTTTAAAAGATTTTTTATAAAGTCCATTTTAACTAGCAAAGCACTCTAATTTTCTCAAATTAAATTATTTATAAAATGAATATGAATTTGAAACTTTTTTATCCTTATTACTTTAAATAAAATAGTTTATTTAACTAATTTTCAAATTAAAATCCTTAATTAGCTAAAATACTAAAATTTCTCCTAATTAAAATACTTATAAATTTCTTCTTGATTTGCCCTAATTAATTTTCTTTTATTTTAATAAAAATAAGTTATTTAATAAATTCTTTCTAATAAAACCTTATTTAATAATAAATAATAAAATTATAATTTTCGGCGCATTTCATCACTACCCCCTTAAAAACAAGCTTCACCCCCGAAGTCTTCTGTAGCTACTATTGTTAGGGAAGAAATGCTCTAAGCAATTAGGGAGACAATACTAACAATAATACTAAAAAAAACTATTTCTTAAGAATAAACTTAATTAAAAGTCTACCCTTCGCTTCTCACCATAGCCGGAATAGAAACGCTTCAAAAATAAAAAATCCCATTTGGCTAAAAAAAGATTTGAAATCAAGGAAAAAATTTGTAATTCAAATTCATTTTGAAATGATACAACTAGTAGTATCAGCTTAAAAGGATTAAAAATAGAAGGACGGTAAAAAAATACTTCAAAATTTAATAAAAATTTCAAAAACCAATTTTACTTATGATAACGAGCGTGGCCAACAAGACTGGCCACTTTGATACCAACTTGTGGTATTAGCTTAAAAAAATTTAAAAAATGAAAGAGCGTGGTCAAAACCAGCTTTGATACCAACTTATGGTATCAACTTAAAAATTTTAAAATCGAAAGAGCGTGATCGAAAATCAACCGTTCTGATACCAACTTGTAACACCCCAAAATTCACATTTTTTTTAAAGCGAAAGTAATTAATATAGAAATACTTAAATTAAAATCCGTGAATTCTGGGGATGTTACTGCCATACTTAGTACCAAACCGGTTCTCTCCAATCATTTCAGTACCAAGTGCTAAGGCTAAAAAGATTAACATAAAACTTAAACCAAGATTTCATAAAATGAATTAAAGAGATAATAGCATAGAAATCAGAGTAGGCATAAAGAATTATTATTCATATTTAGAAGAGAAATAGCTTACAACGGATAAAAGATTCATTTAAAGTACTCAATGCAAGGTAATAAATCAGATTGGATAAATTCGATACAAAGGAAATAATAAAAGGAGTATAAAATAATGAGAAGAGTGAATCCGGCCACATATATACTCAATGCTTAGCTCCATCAGATGTCCGGCCATCTGAACAAAGCCAGAAAGAGCCTTATGCTCGTGGGAATGAGCAACACCCATGAAAAGGGTGATCAGTATGCTACGTACTAAGTAAGGTAGCCAAGCACTAAGGCCGACACATAAACAAATCAAATCATGCAGGATAATAATCAACATATAATTTCAAACCACACACATGATACATAAAAGCGTATAGAGAAATCCATAGCCTATAATCAACAAGCCCACATATAAAACCTAAAAAGGTCCAAATTAATTACTTAAATTAACTCTGATCAGGAATCATTTCACACCATACTTTTTATCAAATCCATGCGAGTACGGAAGCCCCCACTATTATAGCTCGTGGATCGGAGGCACATAGGGTATCATACCCTAACCACTATTATAGTCAGTGGATCAGAGACACATAGGACTACGCGTCCTAACCACTATTCCTAACCAATGGATCGGTTGGCCCTGACTCACATGGTATTCCACTATATGTAATTAGTATCTTTTAGGTATTTTAGCAAAACTTTGCTTTATGTTTGTTGAGCTCGAGAACCCCCACTATTATAACCGGTGGATCGGTTTACACATAGAGCATCCTGCCCTAGCCACTATTATAACCGATGGATTGTCGCACATAGGGTAAAAACCCTAACCACTATTCCGAATAGGTGGATTAGTTGGTCCCGTCTCAACGATCTTCCACTTTAATTAATTAGTGTTTTAAGTGTCTTATTCAAAATCTTTCACCCTGGACATGCATGAATCATCCCCTTTACACTTCACACATCATAAATCATAAATTCCATATTTATAATTACACTTTAATCACCAAATACATGTGATACCACAAAAACTCTAAGCAGCCACAACAAACCCTAATTATCCACACAAATTCTAGCTCGGTTTCCTACGTATACATATAATGCTCCATGTACTATTTTCCATCCAAAGTGTTCAACCACCTAAACAATAATTACATTACTTTCCTCACATCCCAAACCAACCTTTCATACGTAAATTTCACTCCTATGCAAACTTTACACATCCCATGCAACCTCTCAAACTTTTCATACAAACCCTAAATCTAATGCAATCATTAACTCCCATGCAAAATGCTAACTCCACCATACAACCATTAATCCCACCATGCAAACCCTAATACTACCATCTAAACCCTAATACCACTATGCAACCATTAATACCACCATGTAACCATTAATACCACCATGCAACCATTAATACCACCATTCAAATCCTAATACCACTATAAAACCATTAATACCACCATACAAACTCTAATACCATGCAATATTAATACCACCATTCAAAACCCAAGAATCCTTCATACAAAATCCTAAATTCAATCCACACAAAACCAAAGATTCATCATATAAAACCCAAAGGTTCATCCATACCAAAACCTAAATTCAAACAATATAAAACTAAAGATTCATCCATACTAAACCCTAGATTCCAACCATATAAAACCCAAAGATTCATCCATACCAAATCCTACATTCAAACAATATAAAACTGGAGATTCATCCATACGAAACCATAAATGAGATTCTCCCATATAAAACCATAATTTAGATTCTCCCATACAAAACCATAAATTAGATTCTCCCATATAAAACCATAGATTAAATTCTTCCCATATGAAACCATAAATTAGATTCTTCCACACGAAACCCTAAATTTTCCATTTTATTCCTCCACTCATAGATCATTAAAATACTTAGGTCAACTCATTTCCCCTTTAGTCAACTTGCTTCACATTTTCCATTTTCAACCTTTTTCCCACACAATACCACTTTGATACATCCTCACATGCTTGTCTAAAGGGTCACAAACAAATCATCACATACCATAATACTTCATCATGTACATATAGTACACATACGTTGTAAACACACCAAAAACGTACTTCAACTCCATGTTATACCACATACGAAATAATTACAATAATAAACAAAGGATGCACAACATACAAAGCACATAATGCACATCAACATATATAGGCCTTAGTAACACCCTTACCTAAAACGATACCGATCTTGGAGCACGCTCCTACGCCTCCTTAGGGCTTTGACCAGTCTCACCTATTATGAGGGAAAAACTAGAATTAGATTCCCTCCTACCAAAAATACTATTAAATACTAACTTATTCTAAGACTAGGCTTTTGATAAAATACTAAAATAACAATAGCAAAAATACTAAAAAATATCTATATTAATATTAACAAGAATAATAAAAATAGTAACAATAATAATAAAAAGGCATTACTCAAAAACATAGTGAAATAAGGGCTTTGGCCCCTTTGCCAAATTAGTATTAATAATAATATTAGTAATATAAATAACCATATTTAGTAATAATAATAATGATAAAAGCCATAATAATATTACAAAATAATAATAATAATCATAATGGTAATAATAGTAAAGATAATGATCGAAGATAAGAAGAAGTAGGGTTTCCCCCCTACATTGAATAATAATAATAACACTTGTCAGAATAAATGCTAATAATAATAAAAATACTAATAAACCTAATAATAATTCAACATGATATTTATAATATTAGTAATAAAATTTAAAATAAGCACAATAGGATTCCAACCCTATATAAAATAATAATACTAACACCTCAATATAATAATAATAATAATAATAATAATAATAATAATAATAGTAAAACTAATAGTAAAGTAGTTGTAATATTAATAATGGAATAATACTAATAGTAATTCGAAATAGGAATAATAATAATAATAATAATCATAATCATAATCATAATAACAACATATTAATATTAAAAATAAAGATAATAACACTAATAACAATACTACTAATAATAAAATCAAATTAAAAATATAATAGGGCTTCGACCCTCAATAGAATAATAATAAAAACATTAATAATAATAATAATAATAATAATGCATATTAATAATGGAAATAATAATAATAATAATAATAATAATAATAGGATTTATATTAGAATAAATGAAATAAAATAATTTAAGGCTAGTAAAAATAGGGAAAAGAGTTGAGAGGTCTAGGGTTCAACCTTAGGCTAGCGGAGATAGGCAGCACCGGCGGTGGTGCACGGTGGTGGCGGCAGTGGCCGGAAAAAAAGACGAAAAAGGGAAAAGTTGAATGGTGGGAAAAAGATAGGGAGAATGGAGGTGGAAGTTGGGCTGTTTAAGAATGCTTAGAGGGAGAGAAGTAGAATGGAGGTGGCGGCACATAGAGGCTATGGTGGTGGCCGAATGGAGAAGAAGGTGAGAAACAGAGGAGGAGAGGGAGGAAGAGGAAAAGAAGGGTAGGGGAAGGTAGAGGGTGGTCTGTAGAATAATTTAAGAGGTTAAAGAAGCAGCTGAAGCGACAGAGGAGGTGGCTAATGGTGGTTTAAGGGGCGGCGGTGGCAAAAATTGGTTTGGTTGAGGAGAGAACTTTGCACAGCGGGGTGGCTCATGTAGGAGGAATCGAGGGAGGAGGAAGGCATAGTTAGTAAGGGTCGGTGCAAGGAGTGTATGGGTGGCCAGAACGGGTGGCGGTGTTGGCCAAAGGCAGCGGAAGTGGCGTCTAAAGGGGGTGGCGCCAAGGGAGGTATTTTCTAAACTTCTCAAAGCCATATAGATCAACCACCAATACTACCCCCATCAGTCGGCCTCATCAATACTGACCATTATCATCGATTGCCGATGTTTTCTCCTCTTCTTTCCTCATATTTGTCTTATTTTTGTGAGGCTCATAGCTCACACATGGTCTCTTGCACGGCCATATACCTTTATTTTTCCTTATATTAGACATATGCAGACCAACATAGTTTGCTCATGCACACTTGCATAGCTCACACACCACCTTACTTTACCTGTGCGTCGCTATTTCTTATTACCAATGTAATTTGTTGTTCGAGTATAATCGTGCCTCTTTGCATAGCTTGTTCGTGTAGGTTTCCAGATCTCGACCTGGGTGTGCACCACCTATTGCACGCTCGTATAACCCCCTCTTTTTGGTCGTGCATCTCTTTTTTTTTTAACTCCCAAAACTTATCCAAACATTGCCAAAATTTCACCATAGCACTACCATAAATGTAACACCCCAAAATTTACACACATTTTTTTTTTAAAACAATACTTATAATTTAAAACCATAAATTCTAGGATGCTACTGCCACATTTAGTACTAGACTGGTTCACTCCTACTGTTCCGTTACCAAGTGCTAAGGCTAAGAAAACATTACCAATAACATCATTAATAATCCAAGTTTATAAAAACGAAAATCAGAGTACGTGTAAGTCCTTATATAATTTGAAATACTAGCTATTGTTTTTCAGATAATAAATAAACAACATTAATAAAATTATTTTTGCAACTCAAACATAATAAAAAAGGTAACATGAATAATAATCTAGAAAGGAAAATGGCTACGCCACTCCAAGAACCGATCCAGCCCAAACATCACTCAACTCCTCCTGATGTCCCATAGACATCGATAGCATTGAAATAAGCGTCTCCTACCTGCACCCATGAAATGGGTGATCAGTATACTACATACTGAGTAAGGTAACTGAGTACTAAGGTCGATACATAAACATATCAATCGATCGATCATTTAGAAACACACATAAAGGCCCATTTATAATACGGATTAATTACTTAATTTATCTCTAATCAAAAATTGTTTCACACCATAATTTTTATCAAATCCACACGGGTACGAGAACCCCACTATTATAGCCGGTGGATTGGAGACATATAGGACTACGCGTCCTAATCTCTATTCTTAACTGATGGATCAGTTGGCCCTAACTCACATGGTGTTCCACTGTAAGTAATTAGTATCTTTTAGGCATTTTAGCAAAACTTCGATTTCTGTTTGTTGAGCTCGGGAACCCCTACTATTATAACCGATGGATCGGTTTACGCATAGAGCATCCTGCCCTAACCACTATTATAACCGATGGATCAGTCGCACATAGGGTAAAACCCTAACCACTATTCCAAACAGGTGGATCAGTTGGTCCCATCTCAACAATCTTCCACTTTAAATAATTAATATCTTAAGTATCTTATTCACAAGCTTTGACCTAGACAAGCATGACTACCTTCTATATTTCCCATCTTCCAACCCTAGTTAACCAACACCATGCGAGTTAACCATGGCACACCCTAACACCCATGCAACCCTAATTCCATGCAAACCCTAGTTCCCATGCAAACCCTAGCTCCACGTAAACCCTACTTCCATGCAAACCCTAACTCCACACAAACCCTAACTCCATGCAAACCCTGGTTCCCATGCAAACCCTAACTCCCATGTGATGACTAACTCCTATGCAAACCCTAGTTCCCATGCAATCATTAACTCCCATGCAAACCCTAGCTCCCATGCAACCCTAATTCCACGTAAACCACACTTCCATACAAACCCTAACTTCCATGCAAACCCTAAAACTATGCCATATTAACACCACCATGCAAAACTCTAACACTATGCAACATTAATAACACCATGCAAAACCCTAACACCATGCAATTCCATGCAAAACCCTAACACCAAATTGTTACACTCCCCATCATTATTTTACAATCCTAACATGCATGTCTTAAGGCCACATCATACTATAATAATAACATAATTATACATATAATTCTCATGCCATAATTTATTCACACCAACATACTTCAACTCCAAAATCATGTTGTATTCATAACAATTATACATTATACACATGAAATATACTATAATTCACATCACATGACATGCATAGCATAAAATCACATATTACACATATGGCCTTAGCACCCCTTACCTAAAGTGTCACTAGTCTTGGAGCACACTCCTATTTCTCTTGAGGGCTTTGACTAGACTCACCTATTATAGGAAAAATACTAGAATTAGGTACTCGCCTAAAAATTCTATTATTCACTAACTAAACCTAAGACTTGGTTTTTAATTAAAATAATATTATACTATAATTAACTAGATAAAATTCAAATAAAATACTATTGTAATTTAAAATGAATGGTGATATAATGGTTTCTATCCTTCACCAAAATAATGTTAGTAAAGATAATAATAATAATAATAATAATAATAATAATAATAATAATAATAATAATAATAATAATAATAATAATAATA
The DNA here is from genome assembly GCA_039764185.1 of Tamarix austromongolica. Lineage (NCBI taxonomy): Eukaryota > Viridiplantae > Streptophyta > Magnoliopsida > Caryophyllales > Tamaricaceae > Tamarix > Tamarix austromongolica. The sequence goes on along the minus strand of CM077819.1, from coordinate 113,538,084 downwards.
ATAATAAAATATTAGTAATAATACTATTATTAGAATAATAATAATATAATCTTAAAAATTAAAAGGTGGGCTTTCGAACCTCCCCAAAATAATAAAAATACTATTCAATAATAGTAATAATATTATTAATAATATGTATATTCTTATAATATAAAAGTTAATAAATGTAATGATAATATTAATAGTAATAATAGTAATAAAAATGCAAGGGTGCGAGGCCTAATTAAAATAAGGTCTCGCCCCCTTAAATAATTACAATATTAATAAATTAATTATACTAATAATAAAATATTTATAATAGTATTAATATTTATAATAGTATTAATAATAATAGAAAACTTATATTAATTCAAATAAATTCCTAAAATTCGAAACTAACAATCTAATTAACTCAAGAATAATCTCCACCCTACCAACAAAATTTATCAATAATGTTACAGCTAATAACAATAATAATAATAATGATAATAAATATTATTATTATTATATTTGAATAAATACTAAAAATTAGAATAAAAATAGACTAAATTATAATAAATAGAAAAGAAGCGCTGAGAAGGTCTAGGGTTTCACCTTGAGTCGGCTGGGATAGGTGGCACCGGCGGTGGTGTATGGCGGTGGCCAGAAAAGAAGTTTAAAAGGGAAGAAAATGAAGAAAAAGAGGGGAGAAGAAGGAGAAAAGGAAAAGAAGGTCATGGTTCGGTGGAGGAGAATTAAAAGAAATTTTTGGGTGGTGCAGAAGGTAGTAGAAGCGGCGGATGTGGTGGTGGACGGTGGTTTAAAGGTTGCGGGGTAAAATATTTTTTGAGATGGGCAGGGGGAATTAGCACAGCTATGGTGGCTTGTGCGAGGAGAATCAAAGGGGGTGGATGGTTTAGTTAGCTAGAGTGCACTGCAAGGACTAGTTTGGAAGGCAGAGGCGGTGGCGAGGTTGGCTAACGACGGAGAACGGTTCGTCTAAAGTTGTGGTGGCGTACAAGTTTGCACTTAGGGTTTCGGGAAAAAAAAACCTTGAAATCAGACCATACGAGGGGTATTTATAGCGTTAGAGGGTAGGGTCGAGTTTTGGAGTTTGGCAGGAGGTCAATGCTGATGAGATAATGGGGTAATTGTGGTGTTGATCGGTGACCTTCGTGAGAGAAAATGGGGAGATCGTGCGGGAGAAAAGGGAAGTGGGGCAGTTCATACTAGAGTCTGCATCGAGGGGAAGAAAAAGAGTGGGAGAAAGGCCAATCATGACACATGTAGCCGACGGCGCCGTTTTTGGCCCTCGATGTTACAGGTGGGCAACGTCGGAGGAAGGAGGAAGAAGAAAAAGGCGAGACAAGCGGTTGAGGGGAAAAGAAAGAAAGAAAAAGGGGAAGGAAACTGGGCTGGTCAGTTGGGATTAAGATTCCGTTAATGGAACGTGGCGTCCTAGGGCAATAACAAACAAAAAGCAGCGTCTGAAGAAGGAAGAAAAGAAAGAAAAAAGAAGGAAAGAAAAAGAAAAAGGAAAAAGGAAAAAGGAAACTTTAGCGGTTTGGGTTTAAATAAATTAATAAGGATATTTTGGGGTATTTAGAATAAAAATATTTAAATAAAATAATATTGAATTTCCTTTTTATGCTAATTTAAGGTTTTTGTAAAATATTTCTCCTAATTCCCTTTTTCATTAGCAAAAAGCCCAATTTTTCCGTTATAAAAATATTTATAAATTATTATTAATTTTCCCTAAGCAAATCTTTCCTATTCCAAATAAAATAAATAAATAAATAAATTTCCTAATAAATCCTTATTTAATTATATTTCCTAAAATAAATATTTTTGAGGCATTTCAATACATTTCACCACACTTCCATTCAACTCAATCTTCCTTTTAACTCCAATTATTTATATTTTTAACCTCCTTTACCTTAACATTTTCATCAATTATAATCATCAAGCCTAATCATATATTATATTGTTTTTGTAGGTGTGATATCGGAGGAGGAGGTATAGGATTACATGCATAGATCATAATGTATTTTTTGGTAAGGATATATGGTGTAGCTAGGGCTTTACTTATATGTATATGTGTACGTGTTTTTATATTGGACATGTTATATGATTGAAGTTATTGTATGATATGATATCTTGAGAAATGAGATTATGGAAGTATTCTTTTAGTAATGTTAGAAAAGATATCTATACAAATGATTGAGGATTTATGTTTTGAATGGATATTGGAGATTTATATGTATTGGTTTTGGGATTGAAATTTATCAGAACATGGAAAACTATGAGAATTCTTAACTACCTAAAGGTATTATGGTCATTTGGAAATAATTAGGTGGTCATAATTATATTATTCAATTTTATGTCTGGTATACATATATGATTCCCACATGATAATATTAAATACACAATAAAATCTATTAAGATATTAATCATTTATAGTGAAAGATCAAGTGAATTGAGCCGAGGTGTTTATATAGGTCCATTCCAACAGATGATAATAGTGGCTTAGGTGTCTTATCTCTAAGAGGTAAATCAATCAAATCCATTGGATTAATAATGAGGCCCTATACTTAACGTTAATAAATATACAAATAAGAGATAAAGTATTAATGGAAAAGATACTAATCATTTAAAGTGAAAGAGTACATAAGTTAGGATCAAGGTGTTGAGTCTGTTCTACTAGATAAATAATAGTGATTCAGGAGTATTATTCCTAAAAGGTGCTTTAGACCATTCTTCTGATTTAAGAATAGTTGGGTCCCTAAGCTCAACATAAATAAATGATTAGAATTTAATATATTTATATAGTAAGACTTGAAATCCGTATCTATCTGGAACTATTTATATTATCTTACATATGCTAACTTTCTAATGTGAATTCATGTATTATGTGTAATCCTACTTTGATTGTACCATTACCTTACTTAGTACATAGTGTATTGATCATATTTTTTATAGCTACTATTCATTTCTATGAGTAGAAGACCCATATGTCTTTGTGTAGGTTGAGGCTGACCCATTAGACGAGTTTGCAGCCTTTGATAAGTTATATATGGAGAAGTGAGTTTGGTATAAGGGTTATAGGCATAAAGTCATGTTATCTGGATATTTTTTATGACTAGAAATATTTTTGAACTCTTAGATCTATAATATCCCTTTTATATTTTAAATTATTCTAGGCAAAGTAAATCTCCAAACTTTTGTTTAATGTTTATGAAAGTTCCTTTTATTTCCATTTACCACGTTTTACATTCTTATTTGTTTTGCCTTGTAATTGATATAAAGATGGTATGGTAAGCTAGAATTATATCAATTACAGCGATAACACCCAACTATATGATTATATGCTTTTGCTTAAAATGAAATTTTTGGTAGTAAAAATTGAGTATTACAATAACAATATGCAGAAGCTAGTCTAGAAACAAAAGTAAAAGCTAATTATAGGGTCATAAAGCAAAGAAATAGAAGAGGAATGATTTGGTAATTGGATAGTGCAATGAAATATCCAAAATGAAACAAAAACCAAAGGAAAATGATGGGTAACTAAGAAGAATGTTCTACTAGATGCAATAAAGAAAGTAGCAAGAGGACAAGGAGTTTAGAGTTGATTATGCATCTTTGGGTTTTTAAATGGGGCATGCATGGCTGGGTATATTTGGTGGAAAAAAAAAACCTTCTATTTTTTGGAATTCTAATGTGAATCAGATGAGGGAGTGGATCTTGCTTGAAAAATCACAAAAAGTACAAAACAGGCGAAGATATTGTAAGATATGATTAGATTTTTGGAAGATTGGATTACAAAAGCCTTTTTAGTTCATTGGATAAAACATAGACTGTGAAATATAATTTTCTAGCATTTGAGGGTCACATACCAACAAAAAAAAAAGAGAGGGGTATAATAAGTATTTTAATTTTTTTATTAAGTAAATTGGTAAAAAGGATAGAAAATAGGGAGTTATTAGGAAAAATAGAAAAATAAATCCCAAAAATGAAAAAAAAAATTGAGAAGGTAAGGAGTAATTTTAAGAACCCAAATATATAAAAAAAATTGTATTGAGTATTAGAGTTGGTTTGAATTTCAAATGAATTTAAATGAGTTAAACTAGATAAATCAACTAATCACATAAATGGGTTTTTATGCAATTTAATGATATAGGTGAAACAAATGAATTTTGAGTGAAAGAATTAAGTGGATGAGATAGGAATATTTATGAATGATTAATGAAACATAATTATATAGGTTAATTAGGATTAGAAAATTAAGGTATTACAATCATGACCCCTTATAACACCCTTGTTTTTACTCTTGTAAAATGTTGCTTAAAAAGACTAATTTGTAAGCAAATATAAAAATTGGGGAGTGTTACCACCACATCTAATATAATGTTGATCTACAAAATCTATCTCCTATTAGAGATATGGCTAAACAAATGCACAAAAAAACCTAAAACAACATCTAAAATAAATCACTAAAACTAAAATATTGTTCATTAAGTTAGTAAAAAACCATGTAAAATTATTGTTGATAAATCAATAAAAACCAATAAGATAAGCCTAAAATTAAAAATATTAAATAAATAATAGAAACATAAGTGCGTGTTTACAATGCTATTAGAACTACAATACATTTTCAAGAAAAGAAAGGCACAACCAAAATCCAAAAAGCAAGTACAAAAATTCTTGAGGAATGGGTAGCCCTAGAGCTCTACATGAGCCAACAATCAAAGCAAAACTCAAGCAAAGGTACTTGCACATAGACATATATACAAGCATGGCATTAATACAATGATGTATCAGGCAAAACACACACATGTAGCATTGATTAACATTTAATAATGTAAACCATGTTGATAACCTACTCACAAATAATCTCACCATCATAGCATTAGTAAAACATGAATAAACATGATATCATATAAAATGATGAAAATCATGAGAATTTACTTAACAAGAGAACATGACCAAAGATCAATGCATAGCCCATAGAAAACATATACTCTCAACTAAGCATGAATTCATAAACATGATAAATATATATATAATAATATGGAATTACAAATTCCATGTGCTATTTTAGTTGACAACATGGCATGAAAAAATTTTCAAAAATAATAAGAGAAGATAGTGGCAAAAAATTCTTTTGCAATGGAAACTTGTTCTCATTAGAAAATTCCATAGATAATAAATAAGTACTTAAATTTCTAGAGAATTCATATTACATGTTCACATAGTCACATGGCATGGCATAATACGTAAATTATAGATAAAACAAGGATTCAAAAACCATGGGAGAAAATCATAAATATTAACATGATATTTATGAAAAATATAAAATGATGTAAGGACATAAGTTCGCTAAATAATATGGTAAGATATGGGGACAAAAAACATGTGATAATAGATGAACATGAAATCATAGGAGCGTATACACTAACATGAGAAACATGTAATTAGGGTGATAACCATGAGGTAATTCATGCTAGCACATAAATCATATCTATGTAGCTTAATGTGGATTAAAATATGTAAAATGTGATGCTATCATAATCAGCTAGTTATTCTATATTGTATTTCTATTGTCACATAACCCACTGAAATCCAAATTTTATCTGAGAGGGAACAACTTTAAAGATGAAACTCTTCATCTATAATAATAAACCAAATCAATTCACCTAAGGAAATGTCCCAAATATGTTAAGGAAAACTCTATCCTTAAGTACCAATATCCCTTATAGAACATGTAAGTTACCTATAGAGTAGAAAAATGTCTCATTAACACACTAGAGTGATAACACAAACATATAATAACAAGGAGTGCATCTACTACAAATCCCATCTCAGAGGCAATCTTAAGTCTATTACCTCAATCTCAATCTAAATCTTACACTTATATTATTAGTAACTTTCACAGCGAATATCACTTATAAATATTCCACATATATCACACTTGTTATAACTCACTATAACAAATACAATTATAGCTCAAACACATATTCTTGCATAATTAACACATTGTGCTCAAAGTTATCATATATTCTTGTATCATTAATAAAGAGGAAAATATCGTGCTAGCATATAAGTCTCTATCCTCTAGGTGTTTAAGTGACTTTACCTATTATCCCATGCCTAAGGAAATAAGGAAGAAATTAAGAATCACTAGGTGTGAGGATCCACCAAATGCTATCTTAGATAGCCGATTGTATAGACGTAAAGACTAGATTGGAAACTCATCAAGTGAAGATAATGAAATAGAAAGAATGTACTTTTTTTTTATTCAGATATAACTTAACAATTAGGGTTTTAAAACTAAAGTGTCAAACTGATCAATTTCAAATAATTTATCCAAAATAATAAGAAATAAATAGAATTAGATTGATTTTAAATCAAAATGAATAATCAACTGAGGATAAGAACCCCAAAAGGATTTTGAGATAACTTGTTTAGATAATTAGGGTTTTTAACCCAAAATTTTTTTAGGAGATACGGTTTTAGGCTCAAAATGCAATTTAGTCAAGTTTTATTGATATATTTAAATTGTAGATTTAGAAAAGCAATTAGACTATTATAACAAATTTTTTAATCAGTTGATTAAAAATATTAAAGGAAATACCTAATTTAACGCAATTAATGTTTTTGTTCTCGAAAAGAAAATTAGATAAAATCTGACAAATTCTTAAATGAAATTTAACATATTCTAATGTAATTTTTATAATCAACTTAGTTAAAGAACTCATGGATCAATTCAATTTAAATCTACAAGAGTTTTGATATGAAGAGCCAACTTTGATCAATGCTTAACAATTAAATCAAACTAAGTGTTTCAATAAGCAATTAAAAATATTCTAATTTTTTTAACATGTTTAATTAATAAAATAGATCAAAACCAAATGAACCTGAGCTACAAAGATACATCTAGATCAATAATCCAAATCTTAAAATTCAAACACATACATCATAATTAACCTATTCAAATCAATCGAGGCATCATCACTCATGATAAATACACCTTGTATTCATCACCTTATGGAAACATTAACACCTCTTAAGGTTATCTTATCCTAAAATCTTCTAATGTTTTATTAACCTTAATGTTAAAGTTTTATTCAGAGAAAAATTAAAAATATGACGATTTAATAATTTTTTTTTATCAAAAATATTCACTCCATATGTTTTTTTATTAATCATCTTGGTGTATTTACTTATCCTAGATTCTGTGTGTATGTGTGTGTGTGTGTGTGTGAGTTTTTGTAGCATTTAATGTCATGTTTCTACTAATTTTTGTAAAGCAATTCTTTATATTAATATGTTATACTCATAAAAGCTTATAATTTTTAACTTATTTTATGAGGAAGCATCTAATGATTATCATACTCATCTTAATTCTCAAGGAAAGGAAGAATTAGCTTTCTTAATTTTGGAGCCTATCATATAAAATTTTCTTGATAATTTGTATATACTTGATGTTGAAAATAATTCAAGTTGTTCTTAAAGGTATGTTACATATTTGCAAGAAGAAGATGTTAATACACCTTAAAGTGTACAAGTATTCAAAGCATGCAAGACTATGGCATACATGGCATGATACTTTAAAACAAGAAGATATGGTGATGATTCTCATTAGTTTTATTAACTTATTGTAAACACTAAATGTATTTATGTAAGTTAGGGTTTGATGTAATTTCATGTATGTATCATAGTTAATTGTATGGCTTTGTAATGTTAATCATTAATATCATTTAGACCATGATATTATGATTAGTATTAAGTGTTATATGGGCTTAATTCAAGTGATTATATGGACTTGAATTAAGGGGAACACTCGGCTGATTGAAGCCTTCTTTTCTTATATATACACCCACTTGTACCGTTGAAATCATGAATGAATGAATATATAGAATTTTAAACACAAATTTGAGCCAGTAAAGTCTGTGTTTATCCTCCCTTTTGAGTCTTTTTTGAGCAAGGAAATCTTGGGGCAAATTCCTTCCTCCATTGATCTCAATCATTCGAACCAATGAAGCTTGATTCAAACCATCGAAACCAACCTGTACTCAACCTATTTTCTTTGAGTTTAATCAATATTAAACCTTCATTTCTTCCATTGAATTTCATGTTTGATATTTCTAATCAACAACAACCGATCCAACCCTTACCTCCACTTTGAGTACATATCATTTTTGGTATCAAAGCTTCAGCTATTTTGGAAGCTATCGATCAAAGGCCAACTGCAGAAAGGTTATCATATGTGTGTGTTCTTACATCAAGAAATCACCGGTAGCTTGCTCTTTTCTTTGAGTTCTTGAATCTTTATGATATTCTTGAATCTTCCTTGAAGTTATTGGTTGAGGTTCTTGAAATCTTGCAACAATCTTGTTGCATTTTCCTTAGCAATTTGCATCATCTTCGACTAGCTCTGCAATTCCAGTCACAACTTTCCTTATGTGTGTTGCCTTGTGTTGTTGTGACTTTGTTCAACCCCAGTGCTTCTTTCCTTCTTAATTCTTATCCCTATTTGTGCGTTATCTTGTGTTAATCCATCCATTTCATTTCCCTTTCGTGTATGAATCTGGGAAGGAAACCAAAACCCTGAGACTTGGAGTGCATTTCAGTACACGGCTGCAAGTGTGTGTGTATCCTGGCTTCCTTGAGTCATTTCCTCTCCCTTTTCTCTCGAAGGAACACTCTATACTCTCCCTCAGTGTCTACTCTGCATCTTCTATGAAGCAACAGGTTCGAATCTTCAACTTGAAGACATGTATATGTTAAGGAAATTTATCGGCACTCTATGAATTTATGTGGTAGAAATTTTGGGCCATATAAGAAGAACACTTCCATCCCTTGTGTTCCTGCATGCATTCGGTGTTCTTGTGGTTACATCTTCTCATTTGTGCCTAATCAAGGACTGCAGGTAGTGATAATTACTTTGATTGTGACTTAGCAAAAGTGTCGTGCCTTGTTTGGTTACAGGAAGAAAAAATTCGAGCACCTACACATTTGTGAAATTCATTGTGTGCAACAAAAAGAGTTATGTGTCAACCTTCAACATGGCTAGTGAATAATTTCATGCCTTGGTAGAGTCTATCAAGATCCTCACCACATGAATGGATGCTCAATTGTAAACTTAAAACACACTTCAACATCAACTACAAAGTGTGGCAGCTAAATTGGCTGAACAAGAACATCATAAATCATGGAAAGTTCGTATGGAAACCACACATGATAGTGTGGAAGGAAGAATGAAGCCTATCTATAATGTAAAGAGTGGACGCAGACATTCCAACATACAACACCATAAAGATGAAGAAGATGAGATGAGTTCCTTTGGCTCAAGCAACCAAAGAAGACCACCTACATTTTAAGTAAGGCATGTATATCATGAAGACCAAGGTATTAAACTTGACCTTCCTTAATTTTATGGTGATTTGAATGTGGAGTCATTTTTTGAATGTTTACCTGAGATTGAGGCTATTTTTAAATTTAGAGAATATGAGGATAAAAGAAAATGCAAACAAGCTACTCTTAAGTTTAAAAAGTTTGGTCCAATTTTGTATGACAATTTAAAACAAACAAGAGAAAGATAAGAGAAGTCAAAAATAAAATCTTGGGAAAAAAAGAACCTAAGAAAGAAATTTGTGCTTAGAGAATATGAGCAAGATATGTATGTTAAGATAACAACTCTTTACGGCAAGGTTTCTTTAGTGTAGAAGAATACACTAGAGAATTTGAAAGACTAGCCCTTATTTGTGATGTTCATGACAGAAAGAACAAAAATGTGCTAGATAATTAGGTGGCTTGAATAATTTGATAAGATATAAAGTTTACATGTACTCTTATTATTCTCTTGATGACTTGATTAAATTGGCTATGAAATTTGAAAGACAAACCAAAACAACTAAAGCTTATGTTAAGTTTAATGCTTCAACTTCAACTAAACCCTATTCTAACACCGTTACACCCAAATAAACATTTTATTTTGATAAAAAGAATAATAAAGATGATAAAGGTAAAAGTAAGGTAGTTGAAATGGCAAATAAACAATGTTTCAAATGTAAAGGATCAAGAAATTTCGCTAGAGACTGTCATAACCAAAGAACCTTAAGCTTGCATGAAATAGAAAACATGGAACCATGTAGTGATGAGGAGGATTTATAAGTTGAATCTCCTAATGAAATATTAACTATAGAAGAAGAATAAGGAGATCCATGCCTTGTAATTCAAATATTTTTACAAATACAACCTAGTATCACACCTACTCAAAGAGAGAAAATTTTTAAGACTAAGTGTAAAATAGGTGACATGATTGTTAAACTTATAATTGATAGTTGTTCATGTAGAAATGTTTCTAGTGAATCAATGGTTAAGAAAATTGGTTTGGAAACTACTAATCATCCTAAACCCTATTCTTTACAATGGCTAAATAACAATAAAGGAGCTAATGTAAACAAAAGAGCACTAATCACATTTTCTATTAGAGACTATCATGATGAAGTTCTATGTGATGTTTTGTCTATGGATCCTTGTAGATTACTTTTAGGTAGACCATGGTAATATGATAGAAAAGCAACCCATGATGGGGTAACTAATGAATATGTGGTGAAAAAAGAAAAGCAATTGTATAGGCTAGCACCTTCTTTATGTGATCATATGCCTTCAAGTGATGACAAAAAGAAATTATTTTTACATGAAAAGGCTATGGAGAAATGCATAGAAGAAGGAGGAATTTGTTATGCTTTAGTTTCTAAGGATTAGAAACCTTAAAAAAAACAAATTGAAAATCCTAATCTAATTAAGTTGCTTGATGAGTATAATGATGTATTTCCTGATGACTTGCCTCCTGGATTACCACCTAAAAGAGGTATAGAACATGCCGTTGATCTTGTTCCTGGTATGCCTACTCCTAATAAACCAGCTTATAGATGTAACCCAGAAGAAGCTAAGGAATTACAAAAACAAATACAAGAGCTTATGGATAAAGGATTTGTGAGAGAATGTATGTGTCCTTGTAGTGTTCTTGCTTTAGTAGTGCCCAAAAGGATGGTACTTGGGGTATGTGTATAGATTCTAGGATAATGAATAAATATTACTATCAAATATCATTTTCCTATGCCTAGATTAGATGATATGCTTGATGAAATTTGTGGTGCACAAGTATTTTCCAAAATTGATATGAGGATTGGATATCATCAATTAAGGATTAGAGATGGAGATGAATGGAAAACTGCTTTTAAAACAAAATATGGTCTCTATGAGTGGATGGTTATTCCTTTTGGGTTATGTAATGCACCTAGCTCATTTTTGAGACTTATGAATGAAGTTCTCTGACCTTTCCTTTGTGATTTCATTGTTGTATATTTGGATGATATTCTTGTGTATAGCAAAAATAGTTATGATCATCTAGTGCATTTGAAGAAATTATTTGATAAGCTAAGAAAAGCTAAACTATATGGGAAACTTGATAAATGTGATTTTATGCTTCCAAGTATAGTTTTCATAGGCTATATTATTAGTGGAGAAGGTATTAAAGTAGATCCTAACAAGATTAGGGCCATAAAAGAATAGCCCATCCCCAAGAATGTTCATGATATGAGAAGTCTTCACGGATGATCTATTTTCTATAGAAAATTCATTAAGGATTTTTCTACTATAGCTACACCTCTTACTCCACTCATGAAAAAGGGTGAATTCTAATGGGGAAAAGATTCTACTCAAGCCTTTGAGACCCTCAAAACTAAACTTTGTCATGACCCTATTCTATCCTTACCCAACTTTAATATTCTTTTTGAAGTAACTTGGGATTCTAGTGGAGTTGGAATAGGAGTACTTTCCTAGGAAAAGAAACTTATAGCATTTTTCTATGAAAAGTTGAATGAATCCATACTTAGCTATTCAACTAATAACAAGGAATTCTTTTCCATCATATAGAGTCTAGAGACATGGATCATTATCTAAGACCAAAACCCTTTGTCTTACATTCGGATCATGAAAGTTTAAAAAACTTAAATAGTCAAAAGAAAGTTAATCTGAGACATCTAAAATGGGTAAATTTGTTACAATCCTTGGTGTTCTCTGTCAAATATTTAGATGGAAAAGAAAATGTAGTCGTCGACGCTCTTTCTCATAGACCTACATTACTTGTTATGATGGGTGCAAAAGCCTTAGGTTTTGAAATGATAAAAGACTTATATCCTAAGGATGAAGATTTTAAGGACATGTCTAGTGCATGTAAAGAAAATGGATACCATGGAAATTATGGATTTTTGTTTAGACTAAATAAACTTTGTATTTCTATATCTAGTATTCAAGAATTGCTAGTCAAAGAAATACATGAAGGTAGCATTGCGGGATATTTTGGTATAAATAAAACTATGGAATTATTACAAGAAAATTTCTATTAGCCATGAATGATTAAACATATACAAGCCATGATAAGTAGATGTTCTACGTGTCAATAAATTAAGAGTTACTTTCATAAAGGCTTATATACACATTTACCCGTTCTTGATAAACCATGGGAAGGAGTTAGTATGGACTTTATCCTAGGGTTACCAAGAACAAAACGTGGTAAAGATTTTATTCTTGTGGTAGTAGACAGTTTTCTAAAATGGCTCATTTTATTCCATATAATAAAATCGATGATGCCACACATGTTGCTGAATTCTATTTTAGAGAGATTGTTAAACTTCATGAAATTCCTAAAAGCATAGTTTTAGATCAGGATGTCAAGTTTATGAGTTATTTTTAGAAAAATTTATGGCATATGCTTGGTACTAAATTTTTATTTAGCACTTCGCATCATCCACAAAATGTTGATCAAACTAAAGAAACTAATAGAACTCCTGGTATATAATTAAGAGGTTCAGTTAATAAGAGTGCTAATGATTGGGATGTTAAGTTAGCTCATACAGAGTTTGCTTATAATCGTAATCCATCTAGTACTACTCAAACTAGTCCGTTTGATGTGGTGCATGGTGTGAATCCTCACATGCCTATTAATATGATTCCTTTGAAAAAAGGTGAATTACAAAATTATGAAGCCAAAGATAGAGTATAATATTTTCAACAGCTTCATGAAAAAATAAAAAATAACATTGAAAAAGCTAATGCCAAGTATAAAGCTCAAGCGAATAAGCATAGAAACCCTTATGTGTTTTCTCCTAGTGACTTAGTTTGGTTACATTTATGTAAAGAAAGATTTCTTAATTTACATAACAATAAACTAATGCCACGAGCTGATGGACCATTTAAAATACTAAGAATGTTTGGATATAATACTTATGAACTTGTTCTTCCAAACCATTATGGTGGAATTTTAAGAACTTTTAATGTTAGTGATTTGTCTCCTTATTATTCTAATGAAAATTTAAGGGCAAATTCTTCTCAACTTGGGGAGAATGATGCAGAAGCATCTAATGATTATTATATTCATCTTGATTCTCAAGGTAAAGAAGAATTAGCTTTCTTAATATTGGAGCCTATCATATTAAATATTCTTGATAATTTGACTATGCTTGGTGTTGAAAACAATTCAAGTCGTTCTTGTAGGTATGTTACATATTTACAAGAGGAAGATGTTAACACACCTTAAAGTTTATAAGTATTCAAAGCATGCAAGACTATGGCATACATAGGATGATACTTTACAACAAGAAGATATGGTGATGATTATTATTAGTTGTATTAACTTGTTGTAAACCCTAAGTGTATTTTATGTAACTTAGGGTTTGATGTAATTTCATATATGTATCATAGTTAATTGTATGGCTTTGTAATATTAATCATTAATATCATTTAGACAATGATATTGTGATTAAGATTAGGTATTATTTGGTCTTAACTCAAGTAGGATAATGGGCTTGAATTAAGGTTGGAATCTCAGCTGGTTTAAGCTTGAAATTCTTGGTTGAAGATTTTGAAATTTTGTAACAATCTTGTTGCATTTTCTCCAACCAAATTGAATCCACCTTTGACTAATAACTTCTTCTCTATCACAACTCCATCTGTGTGTGTGTTGTTTGTTCTCCTTCAAATATTTGTTTTATCTCCATTGTTCCTTCCTCTTGTTTCTATCCCCATTTGTCATGTTATAACACCGACTATCCATCCATTTCATTTTCCTTTTCGCATACCAATCCTGGTGAGGAAAAGAAAACCTTAAGACCCAGTAGTGTGTCCAGTTCACTGGCTAAACGATTGTGCGTGTGTCTTGCCTTACCCGATTCTTTTTTTCTCCAAAATACCAGTCTATACTACTCCTCTTTGTCTTCTCTACATCCCCTATGATGCACCACGTTTGAATCTTCAATTTGAAGACCTGTATGTGTTGAAGAAACTCTCGGCATTCTATGCTTTTATGTGGCAAAAATTTGGACCACATAAGAAGAATACTTCCAACCTTTGGCTCCTACATGCATGATGTGATCTTGAAAAATTCCAACACCTACACACTTGTGGAAGCCTTTTTGTGCAACAAAAAGAAGTGTGTGTCACCCTTCACCATAGCTAGTGAAGAAGTCTGTGCCTTGGTTGAATCTATCAAGAGCCTCACCACACGAATGGATGCTCAATTGCAAAATCAAACCACACATCAACATCAACTACAAAGTGTGGAAACTAAGCTAGCCAAACAAGGAAAGCATAAACTATGGCAAGTTCGTATAGAGACAACCCATGATAGTGTGGAAGGAAAGATGAAGCTTATCTATCATTCAAAAGGTCGATGTGGGCATTCCAACATACATCACAATGAAGATAAAGAAGATGAGATGAGCTCCTTTGGCTTAGGCAACCAAAGAAGACCACCTACATTTCAAGTAAGACATGCCTACCATGAAGATCAAGGTATTAAACTTGACCTTCCTTTATTTTATGGTGATTTGAGTCTGGAGTTATTTTTTGAATGGTTGTATGAGGTTGAAGCTATTTTTTAATTTAGAAAGTATGATGATGAGAGAAAATGCAAGATAGCTACTCTTAAGTTCAAAAACTTTGCTCAAATTTGGTATGATAATTTAAAAATAAAAAGAGAAAGACAAGAGAAATCAAAGATAAAATCTTGAAAAAAACTTAAGAAACACCTAAGAGAGAAATTTGTGCCTAGAGAGTATGAGCAAGATATGTATGTAAAAATGACAACTCTAAGGAAAGGTTTATTTGTGTAGAAGAATACACTAGAGAATTTGAAAGACTAGCCCTTATTTGTGATGTTCAAGAAATAAAGGAACAAAAGTATGCTAGATACTTAGGTAGCTTGAATAATTTGACAAGAGATAAAGTTGACATATGTTCTTATGATTCTCTCAATGAGTTGATTAAATTAGCTTTAAAATTTGAAAGACAAACCAAATCAACTAAAGCTTATGTTATGTCTAATGCTTCAAGCTCAACTAAACCATATTCTAACACCTTTACACCTAAATTAACATCTTCATATGATAAAAAGAATAATCAAGATGATAAAGGTAAAAATAAGGTAGTTGAAATGGCAAATAAACTATGTTTTAAATTTAAAGGATATGGACCTTTTGCTAGAGATTGTCCTAATGAAATAGCCTTAACCTTGCAAGAAATAGAAAACATGTAGTGATGATGAGGATTTAGAAATTGAATCTCCTAATGAAATATTAACTATGGATGAAGAAGAAGGATGTCCATGCTTTGTAATTTAAAGAGTTTTACAAATATGACCTAATGTTACACCTACTGAAAGAAGAGATAAATTTTTTAAGACTAAATGTAAAATAGGTGATATGGTTTGTAGACTCATTATTGATAGTCGTTCATTTATAAATGTTGCTAGTGAAGAAATGGTTAAAAACCTTCTCTTGGAAAATACTAATCATCCTAAACCCTAAATAAAGATAAAGGAGCTAAAGTAAACAAAAGAAATTTAATCACATTTTCTATTAAAGACTATCATGATGAAGTTCTATGTGATGTTTTCCTATGGATGTTTGTGGATTACTTTTAGGTGGACCACGGAAATATGATAGAAAAGCAACTCATGAGGGGTAACTAATGAATATATGGTGAAAAAAGAAAAGAAATTGTATAGATTGATACCTTCTTTATATGATCATATGCCTTTGAGTGATGACAAAAAGAGATTATTTTTACATGAAAAGGCTATGGATAATTGCATAGAAGAAGAAGGAGTTTGTTATGCTTTGGTTTCTAAAGATTCTAAACCTGAAAAGCAACAAATTGAAAATCCTAATCTAATTATGTTACTTGATGAGTATAATGATGTATTTCTTAATGATTTACCTCCTAGATTACCATATAAAAGAGGTGTAGAACATGCCATTGATCTTGTTCCTAGTATGCCTATTCCTAATAAACTAGCTTATAGATGTAACCTAGAGGAATATAAGGAATTACAAAAACAAATACAAGATCTTATAGATAAAGGATTTGTGAGAGAAAGTATGAGTCCTTATAGTGTTCTTGTTTTACAAGTGCCTAAAAAGGATGGTACTTGGCGTATGTGTATAGATTCTAGGGTAGTGAATAATATTACTATCAAATATCATTTTCCTATGCCTAGATTAGATGATATGCTTGATGAACTTTTTGATGCACAAGTATTTTCCAAAATTGATTTGAGCAGTGGATATCATCAATTAAGGATTAGAGATAGAGACGAATGGAAAACTACTTTTAAAACAAAACGTGGTCTCTATGAGTGGATGGTTATGCCTTTTAGCTTATGTAATGCACTAGGCTCATTTTTGAGACATATGAATGAAGTTCTCCAACCTTTCTTTTGTGATTTCATCGTTGTATATTTTGATGATATTCTTGTGTATAGCAAAAATAGTTACGATCATCAAGTGCATTTGAAGAAATTATTTGATAACTAAGGAAAGCTAAATTATATGGGAAACTTGAGAAATGTGATTTTATGCTTCCAAGTGTAGTTTTCCTAGGCTATATTATTAGTGGAGAAGGTATTAAAGTAGATCCTAATAAGATTAGGGCTTTAAAGGAATGGCCTATCCCTAAGAATGTTCGTGATGTGAGATGTTTTCACGGATCAGCTAGTTTCTATAGAAGATTTATTAAGGATTTTTTCTACTATAGCTACATCTATTACTCGACTCATAAAAAAGGGTAAATTTTATTAGGGATAAGAAGCTACTCAAGCCTTTGAAACCCTCAAAACTAAACTTTTTGATGCCCCTGTTCTATCCTTACCCAACTTTAATCGTCTTTTTGAAGTAACTTGTGATGATAGTGGAGTTAGAATAGGAGGAGTACTTTCCCAAGAAAAAGAAACCTATATCATTCTTCTCTAAAAAGTTAAATGGAGCTAAACATAACTATTCAACTAATGAAAAGGAGTTACTTACCATCATATGAAGTCTAGAGATATGGAGTCATTATCTAAGACCAAAACCCTTTGTAATACATTTGGATCATGAAATTTTAAAATACTTACATATTCAAAAGAAAGTTAATCCAAGACATGAAAAATGGGTACATTTCTTACAATCCTTTGTATTATCTTTCAAATATTTAGATGGAAAAGAAAATATAGTTGCTGATGCTCTTTCTTGTTGGTCTACATTACTTGTTATGATGGATGCGAAAATCTTAGGTTTTGAAATGATTAAAGACTTATATCCTAAAGATGAAGATTTTAAGGACATGTTTAGTGCATGTAAAGAAAATGGATACCATGGAAATTATGTCATACAAGATGGATTTTTTTTTAGACTAAATAAACTTTATATTCCTAGATCAAGTATTCGAGACTTGCTAATCAAAGAAATATATAAAGGTAGCATTGTAGGACATTTTATTATACATAAAACTATGGAATTATTACAAGAAAATTTTTATTAGCCACGAATGATTAAAAATGTACAAGCCATGATAAGTAGATGTTCTACGTGTTAAAAAATTAAGAGTTACTTTCATAAAGGCTTATACACATGTTTACCTGTTCCTGATAAGCCATGGGAAGGAGTTAGTATGGACTTTATCCAAGGGTTACCAATAACAAAACATGGTAAAGATTCTATTCTTGTGGTAGTAGATAGATTTTCTAAAATGGCTTATTTTATTCCATATAATAAAACTGATGTTGCCACGCATGTTGCTGACTTCTATTTTAGAGAGGTTGTTAAACTTCATGAAATACCTAAAAGCATAGTTTTAGATCGGGATGTCAAGTTTATGAGTTATTTATAGAAAACTAATTGGCATATGATTGGTACTAAATTTTTATTTAGCACTTCGCATCATCCACAAAATGACAATTAAACTAAAGTAACTAATAGAAATCTTGGTACATTATTAAGAGGTTCAATTAATAAGAGTACTAAAATTTGGGATGTTAAGTTAGCTCATGCAGAGTTTGTTTATAATCGTAATCCATCAAGTACTACTCAAACTAGTCCATTTGAGGTGGTGTATGGTATGAATCCTCACATGCCTATTAATATGATTCCTTTGAAAAAAGGTGAATTAAAAAATTATGAAGCTAAAGATAGAGTACAATTTTTTCAATAGCTTCATTAAAAATAAAAAATAACATTGAAAAAGCTAATGCTAGGTATAAAGCTCAAGCGAATAAGCATAGAAAGCCTTATGTGTTTTCTCCTGGTGAATTAGTTTGGTTACATTTACATAAAGAAAGATTTTCTAATTTACGTAAGAATAAACTAATGCCATGAGCTAATGGACCATTTAAAATACTAAGAACTTTTGCATATAACACTTATGAACTTGAACTTCCAAATCATTATGGTGTAATTTCAAAAACTTTTAATGTTGGTGATTTGTCTCATTATTATTCTCATGAAAATTTGAGGAAAAATTATTCTCAACTTGGGGAGAATGATGCAGGAGCATCTAATGATTATCATATTCATCTTAATTATCAAGGTAAGGAAGAATTAGCTTTCTTAATATTGAAGTCTATCATATTAAATGTTCTTGATAATTTGTATATGCTCGGTGTTGAAAACACTTCAAGTTGTTTTTATAGGTATGTCACATATTTGCAAGAAGAAGATGTTAATACACCTTAAAGTGTAAAAGTATTCAAAGCATGCAAGACTATGGCATACATAGGATGATACTTTACAACAAGAAGATATGGTGATGATTCTCATTAGTTGTATTAACTTGTTGCAAACCCTAAGTATATTTTATATAACTTAGGGTTTGATGTAATTTCATGTATGCATCATAGTTAATTGTATGGCTTTATAATGTTAATCATTAATATCATTTAGACCATGATATTGTGATTAGGATTAAGTGTTATATAGGCTTAATTCAAGTGATTAAATGGGCTTGAATTAAGGGGAACAATCGGCTGATTTGAGCCTTCCTTTTCTATATATATAGTTACTTTTACCGACGAAATCATGAATCAATGAATATACAGAATTGTGAACACAAATTTGAGCCAGCAAAGTTAGTGTTTATCCTCCCTTTTGAGTCTTCTTTGAGCAAGGAAATCCCTGGGCAAATTCATTCCTCCATTGATCTCAATCATTCGAACCAATGAAGCCTAATTCAAACCATCGAAACCAACCTGTACTCAACCTATTTTCTTCGAGTTTAATCAATATTAAACCTTTGTTTCTTCTACTGAATTTTGTGTTTGATATCTCCAATCAACAACAGCTAATCCAACCCTTCCCTCCACTTTGAGTAAACATCATTATTCTTAAAGGACTAATGTAACAACCCTATTTTCTCACAATTACAAAATTTTATTTTAAAATAGTTTTATTACGAAAGCCAATTTTTTTAAATATTATTATAATCATTAATGTTAATATTAATTAAAAAGAGTAATAATAATGATTATTAATAATTTCTATATTATTCTTATTATTATAATTAAGAATTAATATTCATTGTTATGATAAGTATTAATTATCATTGTTATTAATTTCTAATAATAGAATAAATATTAACTATTATGAATTAATCAAATCTATTAATATATTTATCATTATAACTATTTATTTTTATTTATCATTTATTATTTATTTTAGTTATTCTTATTCATTATGTTAGTTAATATTAATATAATAATTGTTGTTAATATTCATTAGTATTAATATTAATTATTAATTATTTATATAATATACTAAAACCTATTCCTAGTAATTAATATTAGTCATTATATATTATTATTGTTAATCATTTACATTCATAATATTAATAATTATTGATTACTAATATTAATGATTCATAATTATTAGTTATGATTTATGAATATTACGTAAAATTATGAGTAAAGAATAATAGCAATTATGATATGTAATAAAATAAATTACTAATTATGTAATTATTACTGATATTATCGATTAGGAACAATTTGAAATATATATAATTTATTTATCATTAATTTATTTAATTTTTAAAGTGATATTTTGGTAAATATAATATATATTAATTATTATTATTATTATTATTAACATTATTATTATGTAATATTAATTGCATATAAAATTAAGAAATTTAATTAATATTAATGAACCTTTTTTATAGCATTAATTATTGATGTCAATTTATGATACTAATTAATTTTATAATTTTGAATATAATAATTGATAATATTCATTATTACTTATTTATATATCATTTGTAACAATATTCTTAATAAATATTATTAGTTAGTATAGTTAATATCATTCATTATGATGGTTATTAATTTAATTAAGATTGATTAATATACATATGCCTTTTAATTATAATTAGTTAATATTATTATTAATAATTATATTTATATTTATAAAAATATTATATTATGAATAATAATTATTATTATTCATCATTATTATTAATTTTTAATATTATCGTAATAATTAAGATGAATTCAAAATTGTATTCTCATAAATTATTATTATTATTAAAGTTAAATCTATACAAAAGAAAAAATATAATAAAAATATTTCATTAAAATTAAAATGTTTAAAATTGTTAATATAAATTATTGTATTTTAGATTAAATGCATTACAATTTATTATTATTACTTCAAACATAAATATATTATATCTACCATACATTATTATTATTTAAAGACAATATTATTTTAGAAATTTAATTAATTTAAATGAGATCAAATTTTAGATGATGAAATAATGAGACACGTATGACATAGTAATATAGTTATGAAAGTATTTCGTAAAAACAAACAGTCTCAAGTCTATATGAAGTATTAATATAATATTAAGAGGTTGTCAAACACACTCTTAGTTAAGATAATATTTAACCCACTCTGACTTAGGTGATTGTGAGATGAGATTCAAGAAAAAGAAAAAGAAAAATCTAATTAAGCACCAAACGAAAACCTGAATACAAGGTCCACCGCCATGATCTTAGGAGTAGAAAGGTCTTGCTTGTGATTGATCCATATAGTATTAGGCCTCGTAGGTAGAGATGGCAATGGGTCGGGTCTGGACTGGGTCCAGGCATACCCAGACTCGGACCCATTTATATTACCTAGATCCAGATCCAACCTAGACCCGTCGGATCTTAAAAGTTCAGACCCAGATCAAGATCCATCGAGTCTAGCGGGTAAATGGGTCCTAAATGGGTCCGATTATTTAAAAAAAATTAATTAATAATCTATACTAATACAAATACATTTATATTTTATATAACTTAATATGTATTTTTTGTTAAAAAAATCATCTAAGTGAAAAAATAAATATGTTAAAATAGTTATATTAACTTTTCAAATGGTGTTTTAATGCTTTTAGTAGGGATGTAAATGGGGCGGGTATACCCATATCCGTATCCGATGAGAAAATTCATACCCATACCTGAATCCATATCCGCTAACATATCCATATCCGTATCTGTTGGATATCTATTACTCGATGGATTATCCGTTTACCCATTAATGGATATCATCCGATGGATAAATCTATCACCCGACAGATAAACCCATTTAGAGTTAAGCTAAATGATAATTCTAACTTTAATTTATACTATACTTGTTTTAAAATTAAGGGTAAAAAGGTAATTATATATTGAGTAAACGGGTACAAATATGGATACTGGTATGGTTACGGGTACGGGTATACCGGTATCCATACTCGAATCCGACGGGTATTTTTTTTTTCATCATCCATATCCGTATCCATAATCGTTTATCCATATCCGTTGGACAAAATCCGTCGGATTTCGGGTAAAATTTTGCCCCGTTTATATCCCTAGCTTTTAGAATAAAATGTTATACATATTTTTTATAAAGTAAGTATACAAAAATAAAATTTAAAAAAAATGAATAAGGAGCTTATATAAGATTAAGACAATAATGACAAACATAATATTAGTATATATTTATATATGTATATATATATACACACACACACACACAGATACACACACACACACATGTATATTAAACAGGTCTGGCGGGTAGGGTTTGTGTCTAGAACTGGACCCAGACCCAGACCCTTTAAGGTATATGTGGACCCAGACCCGATCCAGACCCGTCGGGTCCAAAAATTATGGACCCAGACCCGCTAAAAATGAGGCGGGTCTAGCGGGTCTGGGTTGGGTCCGAGACCCATTGCCATCCCTACTCGTAGGTGCCTGACCAGCGTCCACATGTTTTGTACACGAATTCTAGGACAAGAAGTCCTCGTCGAACTCTACATATAAGGAGCAATGGAAGCCATCGTTTGGGGTTAACCATATTTTTACTATCTCTTATACCGCCATGGGAGAGTGTGAGCTGACCAAAAATAAATCAAAACTCGTCAAAAAATAATTTGCACATACACCCTAATTAAATTCTTATTTGAAGATACTTATAAAAAAATATTAATTTATCTAGCATATTTTTAAAAACTTTTTATGATAACATATTTTTAAAATAAATAATTATTTTAGAAAACTAATTTTGTTAAATAGCTTCAAACATATGCGATATGAAAGAATGTGAAAGGTAGGTGAAGAGAATGAGGGAGGGATGATATTGGAGGCAGAAGAAGAGGAAAAAAAAGGCCGCATGAAGAAGATAGTAACATCATTTGAGCTAAGATTTGCATTTATAAATTCATTTCTTCTAATTTACTATTTTATTATTACATATACTTATGAGCAAGAGGTTGGATGACATGTTAGATGAGTTCCATGGTACAAATGTATTCTCAATTATTAATCTTAGGAGTGGCTATCATCAAATAAGAATAAAAGGAAGGGGATGAGTAGAAGATAGCATTAAAGACTAAGTATGGGTTGTATGAGTAGTTGATGATGCCATTTGAGGTATGTAATGCACCAAGTTCCTTCATGAGATTGATGACCAAGGTACTTAGACCCTTCCTTAGTCTTTATTTGAAGTACTCCAAAATCCTAATTTAGAAAACTATAGCAAATTAAGGATTTATTAGAAAAATTAATTAAATAAATTACTTTATTAAAATAAAAGAGAGTAATTAGGACAAACTCAAGAGAAAATTTATAAATAATTTAATTGGATAAAATTAGAGTGTTTTGCTAATTAAAATAGAATTTAAGATAAATCTTTTAAAATTTCTAAATTAGCCTAGAAAGAAAATTTAATTATTATTTTATTAAAATATTATTATTTTTAAATATCCCAGAATATTAAAATATTCTAAATACCCCAACCTATCTATTTTTTCGTTTTTCCCTTTCTCCTTTGTCCTCCTCTTTTTCCTTTTTCTTTTTTTCCTTCCTCTCCTTTCTCCTTTTATTTTTCTTTTTCCCATCCTGAGGCAGCTCAGCTATGGCGGCCCAAAAGCCCCTCCCCCCTCCTTTCCTCCTGCCCAACTCAGGCCCGCGCCTCCCCTCACTCTTGCGAGTCAGTCGGTTTGGTTATTTCCTTTTCTTCTTTGCCCCTAGACCAACCGGTCCCTGCACCCCCTTCTTCTCCCTTTCTTTCCCCCAACCCTATCTCTCCCCGATGCCCAACCATCCCACTTCCCATGCGTAGGCATGTGGCCTCTACACCACCACATGCCTGTAACACCTCCAAAATTTACAACTAAAAAAGTTTATTTCATTAAAAGAATTAGCAGAAGAAAAATAACAAATTGTGAATTTTGGGGATATTACTACCATACTTATTACTAGACCGGTTCACTCCTAGCTTTCCAAAACCAAGTGTTAAGGATAAAAGAATGAGATACAATTCGCTAGAATTTCAATCGTATTAAAAATCATAGTAGTGCAATACACTTTACAAGATTAGAATCTACTAGTGGTGGTTATAAGAACAAGAAATACATTTAAACCAAAAATTAAAAGAGAAAGAAAGAAACCAGAGAAGTCCGGATAATCTTTGCACTCTTTTCCAATTGCCACTTGAGTAGCAACTGAAACGAACCTACGAGGGACACTGCCAATTGAATAGGTAGGGGTCCCACTAATAGAACCCTTTAGTACTTTGGTACTCTATAACCCTTTAAAACACACTGAAAAGCAAGCCCGTGATGCTACACATGATGCAATACTATCTTCATATAAAATAAGAAATGCATGTACAACATCCACTTATTTAATAATTTCGTCAAATATTAATAAGTCATAATGTACAATTAATACTTCTGGACCTTAAGCTATATTCCATCATTATTCAATCATCTCATATTATATATCCATATGAGTGTTGAAACCCAACTATTGTAGCCAGTGGACCGAAATACATATAGGGCAGAATGCTCCTGACCACCATTACTGCCGGTGCATTGGTTTCCATGACAGAACGCTCCTGACCACTATTATTCATTGGTGGACCAGTCTAGCCCTGACTCACATGGTATTTCATTATAAGTGATTAGTATTTTTCACAATTTGTTTATACCCAAATTGGATTTATTGAGCTTGGGACCCCTACTATTATAGTCGGTGGACCAGAATATATATATACATCATTCAGGACAATATGCTCTTGGGACACTATTATTATCGGTGGACCGGTACTCATAATCATCCTCTAGGGCAACACACTCTTGGGCTACTATTATATCCAGTTGAGCAGTGCTCATAAACATCTTCCAAGGCAATGCGCTCCTATGCCACTATTATATCCATTAATATCTTCTAGGGAAACACGCTCTTGGGACACTATTATATCCGATGGACTAATACTCATAATCATAATCAAATGGACCAAGCTCATTAATCTTTTACTTTCAAAATTAGTGTTTTTCCTTTATAATTGTCACAACAATTCCATTTATTTTCCTTGATAGGGAGATCAAGAGCCTAGACACAAAGGTATACCAGTCGCATTAGTGCATACAAGCTACTCAGTACCCTTTAATTATCAACTCAAGGATGCGAAGGTACTTTGGTTGTACTAGTACATACAGCTACTCAATACCCTACCGACAAGGATACCTAATCTATAAGTATTCATAGCCCCTAAATAGGTCCATAGAGCTAGATAGAGTAAGATATATGGCCTGGTTAGGGTACAAAGGCACACTAGCAAATACCAGAAAGATTGGTGGCTAAACTATATTTTTAGGGTAGCAACCCCTAAAGAGGCACCATTCACGATCTTGAGGTCTTTCACTTTATGTATTAGTGTCTTAATTAGGGTGATCATAAAAAGTACAACAATAAGATACTTATTCACTTTCAATCGTTCTCATATCATTAGGTATTTCTTATTCATACAATTATCTAAAATAACACAGAGGAATCATTAAGGCCATCATAATGTCATCCATTGTTTATTTAGGGTTCATTCTAGTGATACTTACTAATTGTCAAACACCATTATCTTACTATTCAGTATTACTTGAGTCTTAGTACGAAACTCCATTATCCTATCAATGAACTACTAATTTATCCCTTATTTGTATAATTATTAAGTTATCCCTTTCTTAACTGCCAATTTACCATATTACCCTTCATATTGCATAATTACCAAATTACCCCTTACTCGATTTAGGTTACCAAATTATCTCCCACACTTATTAAGTCATCAATCACCCATCATAATTGTTACACTTATCATATTTTTCATTTGGTTGGTTAGATTACCAAATTACCTTTAGTTGGTTAGATTACCAAATTACCTTTAGTTGGTTATATTACCAAATTAACCTTCTCCATTATCATTATTACCAAATTGCGCTTCTCCATTATCATAATTACCAAATTACCCTTCTCCATTATCATAATTACCAAACTACCCTTAGCCATTATCATAATTATCAAATTACCCTTCTCTATTATCATAATTACCAAACTACTCTTCTCCATTATCATAATCACTATTTTATCCTTCTCCATTATTTTAATTAGCATTTTACCCTTCTCCATTATTATAGTTACCATTTTACCCCTCTCTATTATTATAATTACCATTTACCCTTCTCCATTATTATAATTACCAAATTACCCTTCTCCATTATTATAATTATTATTTTACCCTTCTCCATTATTATAATTACCATTTTACCCTTCGTCATTATTATAATTACTACTTTAACCCTTTTACTTCCAAATTACCATTTTACCCTTTACTTTCAAAATTACCATTTTACCCTTTATTACACCACTTTTATTAAATTATCATCACTACATGAATATTAATATTAATACTCCATTCTCATCATCCAACTCTACTAACTATCATATTTCAACATAATACTCATTAATACCTACATATATTAGGCCAAATTCTTAGACAAGACATATTACTAAAATACCCCTTGGGCTCACAATAATATTATTCATGCATTAGTGGTCAAAATAACATAATATAACATGGATAAGTATTGAACATTTTCTTAAATAACAAATCTCTTTCCTTAAGCAATATGTCCACACATGGCATATATACTAACATGCTTTTATTTTTATCAATTAATATAAGCAACTACATATATTATATTAAGCAACATATATCATACAAAATAACATATTAAAACCCTAATATTCTAGCATACATTTATCTATACATTTAAGTGGGGTTTAATGATTACCTTAGCTTCGCAAAATCAAACCTTACCGGTATCCCTATTAATGATTCACGCTTTGATTAGCAAAACCAATACCTAAAAATAATATCAATACTTATCATATTAGAAATGAGAAAACCAAAGCATAAGAATTTATAAAACTTAATTAATGAAATACTAAACTTAAATATTATTATACCTTAAAATTTATTAACTAAATTAAACTAAGAATGCAGCAACTCATCTACTTAGGTAGCATGAGTTGCATGCGAAACAAGGGTGGAAGGGTCAAAGGTGGTGGGGGAAAGGAAGAATGGGTGCTAATTTTGGGTTAGGGTTTTGCGGCCAGGAAAGAGGGCAAATAGGGGGAGGATTTAGGGTAAGGGAAATATGCAGAGGTGAAGAGGGGGTGTAGGTGGTGGTCGGTGATAGACTACTAGTAGCCAAGGGTAGTGGAGTCGGCAACAACGAGGCTACAAAGGTGGCTATTGAGGTGGATGGGCCTGAGAAGGAAGGAAAAGGGAGGGAAAAAATGAGGGGCTTTAAGTGTTTGTTTAGGCCATAGGAGGTGTGGGAGTGGTAGGGGAGGTTTTAAGGAGTGGTCTGTTTGCTCCGGTGGTGGTAGAGGCATTGGGAAGACGACGGAAGGAGGAGGTAAAGGGAGGTTACCGATGTAACATCCCGAGTCGATACGACCATGTAAAAGCTACCTTAGAGAGCTTTTGGATTGATAGGATGGCCCCGTAGATCAACACAAGTCCTTTCTGCATGCTTTGTCCTCACAAACTTCCTAATAAATTTTTATAAAATTCTAAAACTTCCCAGAAGGGTTACTCATCCTAAAAGTTGCTCCACGAATAGCACACTTAACTATAAACTTCTTTAGGACGGAATCACCACAAAAATGGTATACCATATTGATATATGTAGCCAGATCAATCCTTATAAAACTCCGCTCAATTTAGGGTACTAAAGCCAAGAAGAAACAAAAAGAAGATAAAAAAGGAGAGGGGAAGAAAAAGGGACTGCAAGGGGCTCAAGGGGTGGATTGGTGGTGTAGGGTGGTAGCAAGGGGTGGAAGAAGTGGTTTAGGAGATTGTTAGGGTAGTGGCAGCAGTAGAATAGGGAAACAGAGCAAAAATAGGGAAGAAAAAGGAAGGAGAAGGAAGGGAGAATAAAGAGGTTGGGGAAGGGAGAAGGCTTGAAGAAAATAGGGTAGGAGGGGTTGGTGATGATAAGAAAAAGAAGAGAGAGAGAAGGGGGTTAGGTGTCGTCGGTTGGGTGGCAACAGGGTGGTAGGGAGATGGTTGGGTGGCGGGGAGAGGGAAGGGAAGAAAAGGAAAGAAGTTAGGCATGTAGGCTGGGAGTGTAGGGTTAGTTTTATCTAAAATAGGGAAGAAAAGGATGGGGGAGAGAGGGGAAAAGAGTGTGTGGCAGGGAGGGTTGGTAGTTGCAAGGAGGTGGTTAGGTATGGTAGATCGTGGTCAAGGAAGGAAGATGAAGAAAGGAAGAAGAAGGGAGAAGGAGGGGCAGGCTGAGCGAGGGAAAGAAAGGCATGGGCGTGGGCTAGCCTGGTTGGGGGAAAGGGAGAAAAGAAAAGAAGGGGCGAGGTTGGGCTAGTCTTGCGGGAGAGGAAGGAAGGAAGGAAAGGGAAGCTAGACTGGTCGCAAAGCAGGAGAAGGAGAGGAGGGGAAGGATGGGTTGTAGCCAAGGAAAAAATAGGGAAAATTAAAATAACTTAATTTATAAAATAATAAAATATAATATTTTTGATAGATAATTTAATTTAATATAATTTAATATATTGGTTTAAAAAGGATAATTTTAGTAAAATATTGGTTTGGAAAAATGATTTAAATAAAAAGAGTATGATAAAATAAAAAAATATTTATTTTAATTTATTAAATATTTCTATCCAAATTTATATACTCAAAAATCCAAAAAATAATTAAAATAAATAATTTTAAAAGTTAATTTTTCCTAAATAAAAGCTATTCATTAAATTATAGGTTTTTGAAATTTCAGGGGATTACACAACAGCCGTCCTCCCGTATTCCCTTCCTTGACACCCCCTCTGTAATACCCCAAAATTTACTACTGAAAAATTTCATTTAATTTAAAAGAGTTTAACGAAAATGAATAGATAAAACGGTAAACTCAGGGGCATTACCGCCACATTTAGTACCAAATCGGTTCAATCCTACCGTCCCGGTACTAAGTGCTAAGGCTAGACAAGGTTAATCCTCAAATACTAGACGTTAATAAAACACCAGTCATTAGTGAAATACAAGACAGGCATAATTGAAATGCGGAAGTTAAAAGTTACAAACCAAAAGTACAATTTTAAAGTTCCAAATGTCCAAAACATCGTACACCAGAAATAAATTTAAATATAAAGACATAGGAATGATAAGGCGGGCGATAAACTCTGGCCACCACTACAAGAAATTAGGCTTTTAACGACCAACAATTTCCGTCGTTAATGGATAAATTTTGGTCGCTAATGTCAATAACGACCAAAAAAATTAATGGTCATCAGTGGTCATTATTGCTCCCTCGTTAAAGGCTTTAGCGACCAATTGAAATTTTTTGGTCGTTAAAGAAATAACGACAACATATTATGTTGGTCGCTAAAGTAATAGCGACGACGTATAATGTTGGCCGCTAAAAGTAATAACAACAATGTATAATGTTGATCGTTAAAAACATTAACGACGACTTATGATGATAGTCATTATAAATAATAACGGTGAATAAAAAATACCATTGTAAATACTATTAACGACCAATTTTTTTATCATAATTAAATAAAAAATATTACACCAATAATGACTTATTTTTTCATCACTATTAAAATTCATTCATTATTAGCGACATAATTTATTAGTGACAAATGACGTAATTATATATTCAATAATATAATTGATATTTCAATGTTATATATATATATATATATATATATATATATATATATATATATCTATTTTAATTTTCTATACCTATATATATATATACACTAACACATGAATATGATTTTCTAAATATCTATGTACAACCATTCAACTAAATATTTATAAAAATAATTTGTATTAAATATCCAATAAAATATTTGATTAAATATAAATTACACCTAAGGTATTGCCGAAACAATTAATCAAGTGTCCTGAGAAACCAATTGATGAAAATAACCAACAGCAGACATCGAAACAAACATATGAACATTACCGAATCCAACCAACTGAAACAAGAGGCCTCGACAACCTTTCAACAAGAATTCGATTGCATACAATCGCCATGGTTACAAGTTCAAGATCCATATCCAGATTTGGGACTACAATATGAGCTTTAGCAAGAACCAAAAGTTCTAGCAGCTAACAACCTGAACAACCAACATAAACTACTACGAAGCTGAGATAATGGCCAGGCCTTATCAAAATTATGCTAATAAGTAAGGCTAACTGACCACTAAATCCATAAAGAGTACGTCCCTGTCTCTTGAGAGCATAAACCACATCCATAGCAGTAACAGTCTTACGATGAGTATGCTCAATATATGTAACAGCATCACGTATAACATTCTCCGAGAAAATCTTGAGCACACCTCTTGTTTCTTCATAAATCAAACCACGTATGCACTTCACTCATCCTCTACGAACCAATCGTCGAACTGCAGGCTTGGTAATTCCTTGGATGCTGTCTCTCAGTATTTTCTTATGCCGCTTCGCCCCTCCCTTTCCTAATCCCTTACCTCCTTTGCCTCTTCATGACATCTTTCTTGATAGCTTGATTGATTATTGCTCCTGTTGTGCTGAATTTAGTTCAACCGGATTTTTTATTTTGATTGTGGAAGATAGTACATAGTCGGGATGCTCGGCATGTTTTACAGAGTGCAAGATTGGAATGGGAGCGCCGGGTTTGGAAATTTTAGAGTGAATTTTGAAAATTTCCCTTCTGAGCTTTGTTTCATTCTTTCTATTATTTTTTGGACCTTACGATGCAACATTATCGGATGGTTAGGAACCACGATCCGTGTTGTTCCGCTTTATGTAATATCTGGTGTTGCTTTCTTTCATCCAACGACCCTTGTTATCTTACTATGAGGACGCGGATTGCCAAATATTTCCGATTGCAGTAAGTTTAGGTATTGAACTTTTTGTTAATTTTGTTTGCCATTTTTCTTTTTACAGAATTTAGTAGATTTCCATGTCGATGTAAATAGTGGTCATCTACGTAAACGTCCATTTTTTCATCTCCAACAATGATTTTTATTTTTAATATATATATATATATATATTCCGTCAAATTTATTTGCAATAATTATTCAATCACTTTTATTAAAGTTGTAATGTAATTTTATAACTTATCTATGACAATATTTAGCATTCAATGCCAATGCAGTTTTTTTTTTAATTTAAAAAAATTAAGAAGTTTAATTTTTTTCATTAAATTTTGCCTTTTTTAAAAAAAATTAAGAAGTTTAAGTTTTTTTTTTCATTACATTTTTTTTTTAAAATGAAAAAATTTAGGAGTTTAAGTGTTTTTTTTCTTTCATTACATCTTGCCTTTTTTATTTGGAATTTATAGATTTATTTTTTTTAATTATAAAACACACACACACACACACACACACACACACACACACATATATATATATATAAGACTTTTAGAGACCAAAAAATTTAATGATTAACGACCAAAAAATACATTGGTCGTAATAGATTTACCCATAACAACGACTTTTTATGGTGTTCGTTAATAATATATCAATAGCGACTAAAAAAAAATTGGTCGTTAATGTACCAGTTTTTTGTAGTGCACGTCACTCTCGACCCCAAGCTAGGTCTGGGCTCAACACTTAGTCCCGCCCGATGGCTCGTCAGCATCGAAGGCATCAAAGATAGAATCACCAACCTGCACTAAATTAGAGGGGCCTTCTGCTCATGAGAATGAGCAGCACCCATAAAACGGGTGGTCAGTACGCTACGTACTGAGCAAGGTAACTGTATAACTAAGGCCAACACATAAGGACATATAACATAATCATAATCACATGATAGCACACAATTACTCAGGTAAATAAAGGCCCACATTGTTTATTTATTCTCTGGATAATACTTGTTTCAAACCATAATTCTTATCAATCCATGCGAGTACGGGAACCCAACTATTATAGCTGGTGGATCAGTCACTTACAGGGCAAAATGCACCTGACCACTATTATATGCCGGTGGATCGGTCTCCAGGGCAAAACGCTCCTGGTCACTATTATACCGGTGGATCGGTCTGACCCCAACTCTCATGGTGTTCCACTGTAAGTACTTAGTATATTTTACGTGAATTATCACTATTATACATATATTACTTCATGATGATCATCCCTGACATATATTTCCTCCTCATTAATTTTATTTTTATCATCGTTCAATAATTGAGTTGCTTGCACAGTTGAGACACACTCTTTATTCTAATTGGCATCATTTTCATCATCACATTCATTGACATTTCTTTTTTTCGTAGATAGTACCACATACCATCTATTATCAGCAAGATTAGAGACATAGAATACTTGTGTCGCTTGTAACGCTAAGATGAATGGGTCTTATTTATGCCTGCCCTATTAAGATCTACTAATGTGAATCCATCTTCATATCTAACCCCACAGCCATTATCAACCCATCTGTAGTCGAATACAGGGATTTGAAATACAGTGTAATCTAACTCCCATATATGTTCAGTCACACCATAATAATTTATATCTGCATAAGTTGGATTCTTGTCTTTT
Organism: Tamarix austromongolica; assembly: GCA_039764185.1. NCBI lineage: Eukaryota > Viridiplantae > Streptophyta > Magnoliopsida > Caryophyllales > Tamaricaceae > Tamarix > Tamarix austromongolica. The sequence goes on along the minus strand of CM077819.1, from coordinate 113,505,401 downwards.
GCACTAGCAACATGCATTGCCTCATCCACTAAAGTCACCCCACTATTCTGCATTGTACTCTTCTCATCTTGTTATTTTGTATAAAAGGTGTAACCATTGATCACATAACTGGTGTATTGAAAAACTTCATAATGAGGTTTCTGAAACAACCAGTGTAGGGTTTCAGAAATCAAAGTTGGGGAATGTCCAATGAGTGGAATGATGCGATCTCTTATCCATTCAATAAAGGAAAGATTATGTTTATTGATAATCCATTTCTCAATCTTTGATGGATTTTCACATCTACGGTTGAACATCATCACTGTTGTGTAAAACATATAGATGTGTTGCAAGGAATATGTTAGGGTCTACACACCCAAAATATTTTCCCCTAATACCCTATCCTTCAAATTTGCCTACATGTCGAGACATAGGAATACCAAGAGCTTCAGCATTTGACAAGTACATTGTGCAAAAATCAATTACCTCTTCCACAAGGTAACTCTCAACAATACATTCTTCTGGCCAATATTGATTCTTCACATAACCTTTTATCAACTTCATAAACCATTCAAAGGGGTACATCTAATACCCATGAGCAGGTCCTAACATCTTTATCTCATAAACTAAATGAACAATTAGATGTACCATAATGTCAAAGAATGGCTGTGGAAAATACATTTCAAGTTGGCATAAAGTAATCACAATCCCTCTTTGCAAGGAGTTCAAACTATCAGGATGTATAACTTCAGAGCAGATGCCATTAAAACACTAATAAGCCTCGTGATAGTAATTTGAACACGTTTTAGCAAAATTCCACGTATAGCTATCAGCAACAAGTGCTGCATCAAAATATGACAATCATGAGACTTCATGTTAATTAATTTCAACTCTTTCATCAACACGAGCCTTCTGACATTTGAAGAATACCCTTCTGGAACCTTAACATTGTGAAAGAATTCACAAAATGAAATTTTGTCTTTTTTGGAAAGAGTATGATACGCCAGTGCTAAATATGTTCTTCTTTTGTTGTCTCGCGGTTTCAGTTCCTGTCTAATACCCATTTCTTCCATATCCATTTGAGCATTTATGCCATCTTTAGTCTTGCGTGGAACATTAAGTAATGTACCAACAAGACTGTCACATATATTTTTCTCAATATTCATCACATTAAGGGCATATCTCACATAGAAAGATTCCTAATAAGGAAGGTGGAAGAATATTGACATCTTCTTCCACCCAACTGATGGAGGCTTATCTTTATTCTTCTTCCCAAACTTGACACTCAAATGTTTCATCTTCAGCTACATTTGTCGACCCGTCAACCGGATTGGTGCCTGCCCTTCTTCTCGGAATCCATTGAACGCATTTCTTTACCTACGATAATGATGATTCTTTGGTAAAAACCTACGATGCCCAAGGAACACAGTCTTCTGGGCATGTGTTAGCTGAACAAATGAAGTATTCTCCTCACATATCGGACATACATTATGGCCTTTCACACTATAACCTGACAAGTTGCCATACACCGAAAAATCATTTATACTACATAATAACATTACTCTCAAAGTGAAATTTTCTTCACTATATGCATCAAATACTTCAATGCCCATGTCCCATAAGAACTTCAAATCATTAATCAAAGGTGCCAAATAAACATCAATATCATTCATTGGTTGGTTTGGCCTGGAAATGAGTAAAGACAACATCATATACTTGCATTTCATATAGAGCCACGAAGGTAGATTGTATATAACTAAAATCACCGGCTATAAAATATAGGTTCCTTGATTGTGTGGATTCATTCCATCTACAGAAAGCGCAAGGCGCACATTTCTTGCTTCTTTATCGAATTTAGGAAACAAGCCATCAATCATCATCCATTATGGAGAGTCAGATGGATGTCTAAGAAGCCCGTCATCTATCTTGCCATTAGCATGCCATCTTAGGTTTTTAGCATCTTCAACATCATTAAACATTCGCCTTAATCATGATATTATAGGAAAATACCATAACACCTTAGTGGGCACCTTGTTCTTCTTGTATCATGGTACTTTGCATTCAGGATTAGGAAACTATCCAAAGATGCATTGTCATTATGATATAGAATAAAATCATTAGGCATGCATGTATATTCTCATAACTCATACCCATAGAGGATAGAATCTTCTTCGCTTAGTAGGTACGATCGGGTAGAACGTTGTCATTAGGAAGCATATGATCCTTTACAAGTGACAATAATTCTATGAAACTCTTATCACTCCATCCGTTACATGCTGTTCAGTTATACAACCTTAAAGTAGCGGATAATCGCATAAACTTCTTACAATCACCATACAAAGGTTTCTTTGAGTCATTCAATAACTTCTCAAATATTTTTGGACAATCCCAAACACTTTCCTCAACCTTTTGAGTCATCTCCTCTAACGAATGTCATTCATAGTTATCAAATGATGATCCATACTATCCCTCCTAACATTGTCATTATTATATGTAGGCTCTGTTTCCCCATGTCATATCCAACAAGTGTAACTTGTATCAATTCCATACAAAAAAAAATGATGTCTCAAATCATTAGCATTGATACGCTGAATATAAGCATACTTTAAATAAGGACAGACTATTCTACTAGAGTCCTGAGCATGTTCAACTGCAAACTTGATGAAAAACTCCACTCCTTCGTTATATTCTCTAGACAAATGATTTGTAGACAACCATTTCCGATCCATAGTTTTTGAATCGAGATATATCCCACATGAAAGTAATTATTAAAAATCAATTAAATTATAAGTTTAATAATTTGCAAATCGCTCATGCTTAGAAAGAATTAATCTCAAATGTATTATGCTATTTTGTATATATATACGAATCATGCTAACACATTTCTATAAAGATATTAATGCTGATCAATGAAACTGCTCATACTTACAAAGAGTTCATATATATATATACATACATCATTGTACAATAGTTTAAATTATAAAAGATATACATACTACAGTATTTAAGCAATAGCGTCACTATATACATCAAAATGTTACTACAACCCAAGTACCTAAAAAACAAAAACTCATATCCCTAAAACTAAATCCCCCAATAGCCTCGTCGAGCCCAACTAAAAACTATAACTTTGAAAGTCCATTCATCACGAGATATCATCTAATCCTTGACATCATTGCAAGAAAGTCTACTCATGCATACTCTAGGGTAACCGAGGTGGATACTCTGAGGCAAACTATTACAAAACCTCCACTCATCATTGATGACCATCAGTTCTCTCGAAATCCTATCATACTCTCTAGTAAACACCTTACCCTCAATAAATCTCGGGTGTGGTGCATCAGTATGGTAGACAAACCACTAAAAAAAATAGACGTAGCTGATGCCCATGCTCTATCTAAGGCAGGGTCCACAAAAGGTGATATGATCTAAAATGGAAGGGGTGATAGGATGAGTCACTCAAGTACAAATGACAAACCTCGTCATATAACCATGTCATATGAGTCCGTACATCTGTAAGTGGCGCCATATGAAAATACGATGGAGGGTATGTCATTTCACTACCTACAAATGAGAACCGCTAAATCTTATCATCAAAGTTGTTCTCGAAAGGATCTAAATTATAGAATATGTAAACTGATCTTCAACTAACTAGACAAATCATAAATATATTCTACTAGATCTTAACCAACTATGTAAAGCTAACAACATCAAACTACTTAAAATATGGACATATTCTTTTGTTATATATTTAACAAACTGACTAAACATCAAACTATCATCAAATCGTTCAAGCTACGCATAGTAAAATCAAGTAGATATTAATAAGATAATATATATATATATATATATATATATATGTATGTATGTATGTATGTATGTATGTATGTATAGTATAACCTAATAAATCCTATATTATTATTATTATTATTATTATACACATTTATTAATCTCTATTTAATTTTTTACTTTTATATTTAGTATAATAAACGATAAACCCTAACCCTAACCCCCTCCCCCTAACAATAACTCTAACCCTCCCCCTAACACTAACCCTAACTCTAACCCTAGCCATAACCCTCCCCCTAACCCTAACCCTATCCCTAAACCTAACACTAACTCTAAACCCTTCCCCGAACATTAACCCTATCCCTCCCCCTAACCCTAACCCTAACTATAATTAACCCTAATAAATTATAATAAAAACTAACACTAAACCTAATAAGATCATAATCTTAAACCTAGCTAACTATAATTAAACTCTAATAAATCCTATATTATTATTATTATTATTATTATTATTATTATTATTATTATTATTATTATTATAATTATCATCATCATCATCATCATCATCATCATCATCATCATCATCATTATCATCATCATCATCAGCAGCAGCAGCAACAGCAACAACATCATCATCATCATCATCATCATCATCATTATACACAATTATTTATCTCTATTTAATTATTCACTTTTATATATTCCTTATTTTCTCTATCTATTTAATCCTCATCAAATAACAATCATTAACATATACATCTCTAATTGAAATTTTCATTTATTGATGTGTATATGTAAAATATATTTTCATTTCATTATATGACATTTCATATATCTTATAGCTAGTGCATATACTACACTTATTAATTAAAATGTGTATATATCTATATATATAGATATAGTTTTTATGATGAGTGACATTACTAATAATTTGAAGTCTTTTATTTCTCTAGCTTCATGTATATATAAATCCACATGTTATATATATATGTAAAGGTCTCAGCTAAAATTTGCATTTGTTAATATATAACAGTATCGCAACAAATTCATTGATAGCAAAAATTTTCACCAAAAAATTCAACAACACGTTTTCGAACAACAAACATCAATTTTACAATAACAAACAAACGGACCCTGTAGCAACATGCATGCATTTATATATATATATATATCAGTAGAGACAAAACTACGAGGGAAGAACAAACACATATGTAAAGGGAGTGGCGACGTGTAAGAAACTGGTGGCGAGTAAGTTGAGAGCTGCAACTACCTCCAAACACAGCCGAGGTTAAAGGTACAAGTGTGATGGTTTCCCTCACTTCAGAGAAGACGGAGTGGTGGTGCAAGTGTTTGCAAGAGAAGGAGAGTACGAAAGGGAAGCTGGAGATTCTGAAATTTTTAGCACAAAATAGAACTAAACGAAATAAAAGGTAGATTTGGGGTTTTAATAATGGTTCTTACAAGAACCGTTATTAAAACTTTGAAACTTTTGAAAATGGTTTTTCTATGAACCGACATTAAAACCACTTTTAATAACGGTTTTACATTAACCGTTATTAAAATGTCCATGTAAATTTTAACATTTTCCTTTTTATAACAGATGTTAACTATAACCGTTATTAAAACTATCCCGCTCATTAATTTTCACGCATTTAACGACAGTTTTTGAATCACCGTTATTAATATCCCGTTATTATTTCCTGTTTTCGTAGTAGTGTTAGTCTTTACGGGATGGAGTTTTGTCACATACAAAGCATACAGATGAGTGAGTATTTCCTACCATTCTCAAATAGATGGGTATACTGAAGTGCTTAATCTTTATTTTGAGACATATTTATGGGCATTCTCTAGTGAGAAATTGAGTTAGTGGGCAACTCTTCTTGTTAGGGTGGAATGATGGTATAACACGCGCCACCATAGTGCCATTGATATGACTCTTATCCAGGTGGTTTATGGTCGACCACCACCTATACTTATTGACTATCTTGACGAGTCTACCAATTTGCTCCAGTTGGATTATAGCTTGAATGATAGGGCAATCTTATTAAACGACGTTAAAAGAAATTTGTTACATGCTCAAGCATGAAGAACCAAATCATTAAAACCATCGTGACGAAGAATTCAAACTTGGTGAATGGGTACTTTAACATCTTCTTGGTTTCCAACAAGCTATCCAGGAAATATTTTAATCCCTTTGATATTGTTGCTTATAATCTACATCTTCCTCCTAATGCCAAAATTCACCCGGTCTTTCATTTCTCACTAATTAAATGGTGCCTCAACTTTACTATTGTTCTCCCAATACCATTGCATGAGCTCATTACTGATAGCTAGTTAATTTTTTGGTTGCTCCATCATTTAGCTAATAGGCATATTAAACAAGATCACCAATGGGTTGACCAAGTACTAATTCAATGGCAACATTCCACCTCATCCAAAGCCACCTATAAAGAGATGCAACAATACACATCCAGCTTCCTTGACTTCTACCTTAAGGATAAGGCAAGTTTCTATGGGGAGGGTAATGATGTAGATCACAAGCCAAGTGTACGTCCTTAAAACCCATTAAACTACAATACTATATCACTAGTTAACTTTGTGGTGGAGCTAGACGTTTCTTCATTGTTTTTATTTCTATTATGGCAAACTCCATCCTTGGAGAATATTCTTTTTGTTATGATGGTTGTAGATATGTCCTATCCTTAATGGACTTGTTACATCCGGTAGCCTACTATAGACATCCATAGAAAGGGATAACCAATTATTCCCAAATTGTTGAAGCCTCTCTCCTTCTCCAAACTTCTAGAGCCTACTATAGCTGGAAAGAAGCTCGTAACCCTACAACCACACCATAATGTGTCCTAGTTAAAATTTAAAAAAGGACAGAGAATGATCATAATTCATTTTCTATCTCCTCCAACTATTAGTATTCCAAATTGGAAATGAATGGTAGAGTCTTTGATATAAATATCTATACAAGTCATAATCCATCCTTATAATAAAAAATTACACTTACACCCTTTCAATAAAAAATAATAAAGCATTTAATATAAATATAATCCAAAAAACTTAAGGATAAAAATAAAAATTAGGCTTTGAATTATTTAGAATGAACTTTTTTCTGCAAAAAATTATTTTTTTATACGGAGGAAGCACATTTTTTCGAAAAGTTTCTCTTTAAAAAGTCACACAGTTAAAACAATTGACTTAGCATAGTTCTACTATCGTGACTATTTTTTCAAAAACATGTGATTGATGAAAAAATATACAAAAAAAAAAAAAAAACTTGTATCAACTTATGAAATCAATCATTAATCGTAATAATGTTCCATGTAACTACCGTGTCAGGGTGTTGCACTACCTTAGGAATGATCATGAGATCATAATTAGGCCACGTATGCGGCATCAAAAATGGTCGACTTGTAGTGTGTGCGTGTGTGTGTATATATAGGACCAATGGTGTGTTGTCAAGTTTGCAGCCTAAGTTAAACATTTGCGTCCAAAAAAAGACCAATGAATTACGTAATATCCATAGGCTTCGCATACAAGTTACAAGCATTTTGGCAGGAATGGAACATAAGGATATTCGTTCTCCTAAGCGAATTCCTACAACTAATGCTCTACTTCCTAATGCCATACAGAAAACGTACCTCCAATGACATCATTTTGTGGCTAATCAACGCCACCTACGTTGTTAGCTTCTTAGCAGCAGGCATGGCGCTTGCTTACATATCAAGCGGCATGCCTGACCGCAACGGCTATCAACCGCCCTTAGTATTATGGGCTTCATTCATGCTACTACATCTTGCTGGTGTTGGACAGACAATCGCACAGACGGTGGACGATTCCAAGATGTGGTATAAACGATTCTGTAATTTCTTATTCAATGGTCTGGTTATATTCTTGGTTATCTGTTTACAGTGGCATCACGTAGCCGTGCCAGGAGGTTGGGCGTTTATAGCAATGGTTGCTTATGTTGGCTCTTTTCTCCAAATGAAGCACCTTAGGTTGGGAAGATCAGACTCGAGGCTCGAGAATTTACTGCTCCACAGCCCGAGCAACGGCCTTATATCATCGGCTCCTAATCCACAAGTGCCACCGCCTACAACGGCGGGGAACGAAGGTGAAAATATGTCGAAACCACATGAGTATGATTTAGTGAGCAAGGCATTTGAGTATTACCATAGTTCGAGAAAGTTGATTCCTGGTCTCAGCTTCACAAGCACCGACCGCATGGTCAGTCGGTCACTATTCTTAGGGCTTGATCCTGAAGATGCTGTAAGGATAGTAGAAATAGAGCTAAACCTGGCTTATGATGCATATTTCACTAATGGGTTTGATCTACCTGAAAACAAAGACCGTCAAGGTTGTTACTTGCTTCTACGTTTGATCTATCATAGTTGTTTAGTAGCTTTGTTTACTATCATCGGTGTCCGGATCTCTATTCTCTCACTTTCCGATCTTGAAGACAAGTACAATGATCATGATAAGCTCATAACACACTTATTATGTTTCTCAACTGTGCTCCTCAATTTGTTCGCTTTGTTGAAGTTTCTGTTTTCGGATTACGTGGTTGCAAGTTGGGAAATGAGGAAACTAGCACAACTCCCTCACAAGCGTCGCTGGAGGCCTGTTGCTCCTCGGTACACAACTAACATGATCCATTTTGTTCTATGCTTTGTTCAATTTTATCTAACATCATTAGCGCGCACTTTGTTCCGCCGATGGTCCGAGACCATTTCGGGGTGCAGCTTCATGATTGAATGTCATAGAGAAGCAACAATGACATCCACACCAGTGCCCAGAATATTTCTACAGGGGTATGTGACCCCACCCACTTCCGGTAAACAATGGTAGAATGATGAGGTTGGAACATTTATCTTCACCCGGTTACGGAAAAAAGCTGAATTAGAGTCTGCTGGACGGGAGGTATTTGGATCAAAGGGTGATTGGGTTCTTAAAACTCAACCACAGGCACCATACACGGAAAACCCGCTTTTCTGTACGTTTCTTGATTCACCCTACGACTATAGGCTGCTTTTATGGCACATTGCTACGGAGATCTTGTACTGCGGAGCCTGCGATGAACAAGAAATTGAGGCGGGCACCAATCAATTCCGTGAAATGAGCATCCTACTATCCGAGTACATGATGTACCTCACGTTCGAGCGTCGTCGTATAATGTCAGGATTAAGGGGAAACTTCATAGTCAGATACCGCAATATTAGTAGATACGTCCAAAATAAAGTGGAGTCAGTCAAATGGTATGAATGGAGCAAGAAAAAATCACGACGACGGCTATCCGGTTTTTACCGCAAGATTGTTGGTGAGAACTCAGTGATCAAGGAGCCTGTGATTCGTGAAGCAGTTAAGATTGCGGTAGAGTTGAGTAAGTTGGAGAGGACAAAGATGTGGGAGGTGGTGAGTGAAGTTTGGGTGGAATTGTTAGCTTATGCTGCTACACATTGTGATCCACTTGCTCATGTTCAGAGGCTTGCTGAAGGTGGTGAGCTAATCACTATTGTTTGGCTATTGTCTGCTCATTTAGGGTTCGGGGATTATTTCTTACCTACAGAAGAAAGCCAACCCCAGGAGGAAGACAAGGGCCAATTTGCGTTTTCTTCTTGTTCCTCGTTATTCCGACGTATTTTTGGTCAACTGTTCTCGAATTAATTTCCTCGTAATTTCATGATAGCTGTAATCCATATATGATGTCCGGAAGTCAAGTAGAAATCATAATATTTATCAGTTGTGGTAATCGATCGTATGTATACCAGCCGTCGTATTGTATGATATCGGACCGAATCCCTACTATTATATATTTGGTTTGCATTCAAAGCTTTACCATTAATTTCTATTAAACTATAGTAATTATATTTGTATTTAAAATTAATGTTATAATATTATATATATATATATACATAAAGATATTAATAATTAAAATTTATTTTTAATATATGCGACAACAATTATTTGAGTAAGAATGAAGTAATAGGAAAATTTTTATCCTTTTATTTATTCACTTCTACAAATACTTAGATATTAATTAATTACAGCAAAGCCAACATCATTGTTCTACCAAAATTAGCAAGAACCCAAGAGGAAATAGGTGTTGGCGATCTAAAGTGGCAGCATTAATGTTCACGTATTGAATCTGAGAGTTGATATATTGAATGGTCAACATAGGACTATATTTTCGAGCGCGTATCTTTGATCAGCCATTTCGTGCCCTTAGAAAGTAGAGGGGCTCGCGTTGAGAGGAGCGGCGATGTCAAGTTGCTTGAATGCAGTCTTAGTTCTCAGGAGTTATGGAGAAGAAAGGCAGCGTTTGAAGAAGCCCTCGTTACAAAGAAATTTTGAGGGGACAGAGAGTAAAATGGTCCTGAAATTTGAATAGGCGGTCAGAAAACTGAAACACTAAGGGCTTGTTTGAAAGGGGGTAATAGGGGTGGAAAAAATTTTCCTCTATTTTATACATTTTATATTAAGTATTTAATAATAATAAATATATTTTTAATGAAATACCCATTTAGATCAAATTAAGATCTAAAATGGGTATTTATTAGAATAAAAATATTTAATTTTAAATGAATTGTAAAAAATATATAAAATATGGAGGTAATTTTTACACTCCTTTTACCCCCACACCAAACGAGCACCGAAGAAGAAAGAAAGGTTGCAGCAATCTTGGAGTCAAGGTTAAGTAAATTAGAGTGCTCTACTTCTTAGTTAAGATTTCCTTTTTCTTTAATAAATAGTGCAGCTGTCCTACTCGAATTGGTTTGTTGCACTTTACCGGGTACAACAGTTAACCTAATAATCTTCCCAAATTAGAGGACTCATTTAAAGGCAATAAAGAACTAATGTCTAATTTTCTAGAACTTATTTTTTATCATTTATCAGATCATTAGAACTAATAAAGTCAGATTATGAATAAATAATACCAATAAAATCGTTATTAATATTATAATAAATATTAATATAATTATTTTATTAATTATCATTAATATAAATATTCCAATTACCCATATAATTATGATAAATATGATTATTGATATAATTAATATTATGATAATTATTAATATTAATGTTATCAAAAGTATTATTACTGTTATTGTAATTAATAATGTCATTACTGTAGTATTTTATATTAATATAATTATTGTAATTACTTATAGTGTTTATTATTATTAATATAATTATCATAATTATAAATAAAATTATTATACTGATTATTACAATAATAATAGTTATTATTTATAATTATAATTGATTATTATTATAATTCTACTTTTTAGTATAGTTATTGATATTATTAATATGAATAATATTATTCATAATATGATAAATATTAATGTGATTATTATAATAACCCATATAATTATTTTTCACATTATTAGTATAATTATTATGATAATAATAATAGTTATTATTAATGATATTATTATTATGATTATAATTAATAACATAAATAATATGGTTTAGTTATTATGATATTTGTTAATAGAATTATTATAATTACGATTAATTACATATTAATATCAATAATATCAAAAAAGTTGCATAATTATTAATAGAATTATTATATTATTTTTAAAATTATTAATATTATAATTATTATTGTTAATACTAATTATATAATTGGCATTAATATAATTGTAATTATTATTATAATTATCATCATAATTATTAACATAATTAATAATCAATATAATTATTATCAATAATATTTATAATTATTAATATTATTATTATATTTTTTATATAATTGCTATAATTATTAATATTAATAGTATTATCAATATTAACATAATAATTAATATTTTCATTAATAATAATAAATTCTCATCACATCATATCATCACAAATAAGTTCAGATCATATAATATCAAATCAAATTAGTGAAAATAAGTTATAGAAAACATACCCTATGTAATACCTCATTTTTAGAAACGTAAATTATAAACTTATAATTGTGTGTATTTAGCTATAATAGTTAATTTAGGAGGCTATGTATTAACTATATTATTATTATGTGTATTATTGTAATACATTAGATATAAATTAATTATTATAAAATTTGAGATAAGAATGGGCTCTTAAATTTAATCCTATTTTATACCCTAATCTAAATTATTTTAACCTAAACCTAATTTTCCCACAAAATTTATTTCTCCATCTTTTCTTTCTTTTTGTTTCTTCCCCACCTACCAGATCTCTTTTCCTCCTCCATACCATCGCCCCTGCACACGCTTTCACCATGCCCCATACTCTATCACCTACACGTTATCCCATTAACGTCCACTTTCTACACATATGGGTTGGCTTGCTAACCATACTACACCTCATCTCTCCATTTGCACGTAGCGGGGTGTGTGTGTGTATGACACATTAATACTCAAACAATCACCTTATACCCCTAAATTTTCTACAAAACTTCACCACCAAAACACATCCCCTTCCTCCTTCTTTCTTTCCTCACTATCGCTAAACAACCCCTAAACCCCCCTTTGGCAGCCCTCACTAAAGCATTACCCCTACTATTAGTGATTCGCACTAAAAATCCTCCATAACCATTAACTAAACTCTCTACAACCCTCTAGTGTTTCTCCTTCACTTGTGCGCCAATAGTATAGGTCATTCACCACTCCTAGCCATCATCATAAATAGTCATTCCCTATCCACTTCCTTTAGAAAAAGTTACCACAACACCCCACCTCCATACGACAACATCCATCAAAGCTACCACCTCTCGTTTGACCATTCATGATGATCCCCCCACCCCTTACTATAGAAAAATAAACCTTAACCCAAATGCAACACTCCCATATGCTACACCAACTTTGGCTTTAGGCATAACTATTGCAAATCACCCTCCACCACCAGCCAAAGTTGCCACACTTTCCCCTTTACTTCAGTAGTTTCCACCGCACCTTACCTCCACACTTTGACCCTTTTATCTAATGCTTTTTCCCTTTTTCCTTGGGTCCTCCACCGTTTCTCACCTCCTCATGTGTCTTCCTTCTTGATTTAGTGGTACTTTGAGGGCTTTCCCTTCCAATCATTTTCTAACCTTCTCCTCTGTTTTGGTGTTAAGTAATTTTTAGTTGTTGATGTATTGTATTATTTGCTAATATATGTGTGTGTTGACCTAAGGATTTTGAAGAGGTTGAGTGGAGACTGAGTTTGGGTGGATTTTTCTGTACATTCTTGCTTAGATAAGAGGTAAATTATACCCTTATAATAACATGTGAAATAATGTAGTGACACATAAAAATTTTTATACATTAGGTTATGATTTATGTATGTGTTTTGACAGGTTATATGTATCTGTCACGCATTAACGTTTTACATTATGAATGCAAGTGTGATGAATAGGTATAAAACATGAAAGTACAATATTAAATAATTCACATGTATTTGACATATCCTATATGCATTTGTAATTTGTTGAATGATTAACCTATGCATGTCTTGGGTTTTTATAGGATTTTTAACCTTGTTAAGTTATGATTTAATTTTCATGATAAGTGTTACATGAATATCATTGCATGGTATCTAGGGTTGATATTATAAAAGCATACAAACATAATTAGGGTTAGAATACAATAATTACTGTTTGCGTGATCTATGGTTAGAAATGCCTCCGCATGTACACCTAGATGTTAATTTTCCCATTAAGTTCCATAAATATGTATGTGTGTGTTATATGGAACATATGATGCATTAGAAACATGTGATTAGGGTTTTTGAATGTAACTTACTAAATGTATGAAAAGTAGAAAATATAATTAGTTGTTAAATCATAAAGATTACTTACATGCTAAAATAATGTAAACCATTACCATTTAGTCCTTTCATGACAAGTTGCTTGTAATAATGATAATTGGTTTGGAATTTGGAAAAAATGGTGGAATTAGGGTTTTAAGGGCATTTTAGTTATTTTGAGCTAATATATCTTTTGCGAATAATTGACATAAGATTTCCTTAGAATTTTGATAGGTTCACCTTAGTATTAACTTTGATTTTAACATAGAGTGATGACTTAGGGTTTGCCTTAATAATTGGAAATAAAAAAAATAGATAATCATAAAAATGGGAATAATTGAGCAATATAGGTGAAATATGTCATCACCTTATAAATATATTAATACTTAAAGTGGAACACCTCAAGTTTGAGAATGATTGTTTATAGGGGTATTTACCCTTTAAACCAAGTACAAGCCCTCAATTTATTTGGTTTATTGGTGTGTCATTATGTCCTAGTAAGATCCTAATCTACTCTATAGGTGACCTACAGGCCCTATAGGGAGTATCAATACTTAAGGATTAGATGTCCTAGGTTAGGATGATATTGTGTTGCCTTGTGCACCAGTATGATCAGAGTATTGTTATACCTCTAGGTTTGATAGTTAGAGGGTACCGTGTTACCTTATATGCCAGTATTACCGGTGTAATTTTATATCTATAGGTTATTGTTATATCCTTGAGTAAAAAAAAAATGGAAGTGACTTATTGTAAAAATGTAATGGATTTATTCTAGGTTGTTTGTTCAATAGTAGCCTTTGTGGGCCATGTAGTTTTGGTATGTGATTTGATAGTTGCCTCCATACCTTACCTAGGTATCTGAATTTGATTTGAATTAGTTGTTCTAGTAGTTTCCATAGTGGCCTACCATGGATTTGGCATTGATATGGATTGTTGTTTTGGTAGTTATCTTAATGCCCTATGTACCTTGTATTTAGGTTTCTTTTGACTATACCGACTGTGGACATTTTACGATCACATAATTTTCCTGATGTATATATGTTATTTTCTTATATATATATGCCCCATATGGCCTTATATTTTAGTGTGGTATAATGGCTTACTCAATATCGTAGTAATCCATTATATATTCAATGGACAGTATTTACCTTACAAAAGTATTTTGAACGTTTAGCTAGATGGATTCTTGTAGTGGGTTTAGAGTTAGGACTATTCGGTTTTTACCTTGGCATCATTTGATCTTGATATTATTTAGACTCTTATGTCCTTTTATTTTATTATAATTGTATTACCTGTTCTTTTATATTTATTAGGATAATATAAGTCTATAATGAATTCACTATTCTACTTTTATTAGAAATTTTATTTAAGTAAAGCAATATGGAGTGTTACAACCTAATTATAACAAGACATTTCCCAAGTATACAACAAATTAATTAGTTAATAATTCTTGGTAGAATATTCCTTATATGGTATAATAATCCTTTAGCTTGATTCATGTTTTGTGTAATACCCTGTTTGTAGAAACTCTAACTGATAAACCCTAATTATGAAATTGGTAATTGTATGTAATTAATTATAATAATTATATGATATTTTGTATTAAATGTGTTATTATTATGTGTATTATTATGATAAAGTAGGAATAAATTAATTGAGGTAATTATAGTTTAAACCCTAACCTGTATCTATTTCACCAATGAACATAATTCTACTAACTAAATATATATATTTTTTTATTTAATTTACCTATCTATCATCCCTACCCTACCCCTACCATGATTTTATTTTCAAGTATAATCCCATCTCCTCCTTTCCTTGAACGTTTCTCACATTCACGCCACACTCCTCTTATTAAACCCATACCCTAGCTCTACCCTATGTTTCCCTAATTCTTTACCTACTTGCTTATTCGTGACCCTCACTTATATAAGACCTTCTCCTCTCTATTTTGTGTCTTGAATCCCATCACTTGTTATGTGTTTTTCTTCTACATACTTCTTAACTTTCATTAGAAATAAAATCCCAACTTTCTCCTTGTTGTTTCTCCATTTTTAACTAAAGGTTTTTGGTTGAAACATCACCTTTACCTTGTTACGGTAACAAAAACTAAAACTTCCCTCCTTCCTACATAAAAATCTACTATTCTCCACCTTTTTAACAACGTTGAACACCTCCATTGCTCCTCTCCAAGCTGCGAAACTCTCCACCAAAGCCTCCCCTATAAATGGAAAAAAATGCCAAAACGCTCCCTTACTTATGCCTTAAACTACAAAAGGTGCCCCTCATTGCAGTGCAACAAGTGCCATTGCTCTCCCCTTGTTTTTTATGACATTGTGCCATTTTTCCCTTACTACATTTTTCTAACCTTTTTCTTAAGTGGATTTTAATTAATTTTGTTATTTTTTTTTGTTGTATTAGATGCTAATATATGTGTTTTGGGGCATTGTTTGCTTAGGAAATCCTTGAGGTATTGTTAAGAAGATGATCTTGTATGTTTTTGTGTAGCTTAAATTTAGGTAAATATAATGACGTTAGAATTTATGTGAAAAAATGATAGGTTGTTTAGATTTAGAATCATGGATGGTTTTTATGTTATGTAAGTGTTATGAAATGCATGAAAGATGGTAACATGCTTGGAAATAGTTGGTAAGCACGTTCCACTTACTCTTAAGCAATATGCATAAGTAGTATGTTAAATGATTATCATATGCATGTCTAGGATTTTTTTAGGGTGTGTAAACTTGTTCAGTTATAATGTAATTTTTATGACAAGTGACCATGATTATCATTGCATGGTAGCCAAGGTTCATATGAATAACATGAAAGCATGCATCCGTTATTAAGGTTAGAATACAAAAACTGTTATTCACATGCCCTAGGGTTAGAAAACCATGATATTAATTCTTCTATTAAATGTCATATCATTCTATAAATATATATTTATGTATTTTATGGAATACATGACATGTTAGAAATGCATGATTAGGGAATGTATACGTAAGTTACTAAATACATGAAAAATGAAAAATATAGTCAATCACTAAGTCACAAAGATTACCTAAATGCTAAAATAATGTAAATTATTGTCTTTTAGCCTTTTCATGACAAATTTCTCATAATAATGATGTTTAAGTATGAAATTACATAATGGTGAGATTAGGGTTTTGAAGGCATTATGGTCAATTTTTAACCTAATGCATCTAATGTGAATAATTAGATATAAAAAAGCCTTCGACTTTTGATAGCTCGACTTTAGTTTCAACTTTGACCTTGACTTCAATTATTGACCTTAGGTTTGACTGGAATAAATGGAAATAAAGAAAATAATGGTTGAGTATAGGAATAGAAATTACTGTACAATATATGATATTTGTGATCAATTTATAAATCAATATTACTTAAAGTAGAAAATCTCAAGTTTTATATGTCACCATATGATTTCATATATTAGTAGAAGGGTACAGTTTACCTCTTATCCAAACAAATAATTAAAGCAAGATTCACCCAATCTTAGTCTCCACTCAACCTCTTCAAAACCCTTACATCAACCCACACACACATATATATACATATATGTTGACATTTAATAATATACCACAATGATTAAAATTAATTAAACTAAAATGGATGTGAAATTTTAGAAAATAATAAAAAATAAAAGCTAATAAGGTAACAATGCAGCAAGGAAAAAGACACATGATCTAGGAGTAGTAACATAAGTGGAGATGAGCGATGGTGGAGAAGCCAAGGAAAAGGGGGAGCTTCAGTAAAAATGTTAGAATAGTGAAGGTGAGCAAAAAAAAAATATGTACCATTGGAAGAGGATGAGCTGCGGTGAACAAGGTCGAAGCTAAAGCAAGGGAATTGGTGGTTGTAGGTGTAGCAAAGGGTTCTTGGTTGAGATAAATGGTTGAGGAAGGAGGAAGGTGCTTTGGTGGGTTTAGGCATAGCTTGGGGGGTAGTTTCAACAATAGTTACCAAATATGGAGGTGATGGAGCTAGGGGAATGTGACCAGTGGTGGTGTACATTATGTAGAAAAATGGTGAAAAAGAACGAGCAATGGTGGTGATTAACAAAGCTTTTCTCTAGCTTAAAGGGGCTTGGGAGGAAATAGAAGAACTCATGCTTTGCTTAAGTTTGATGCATGACAAAAAAAAATGAGGGGAGGAAGTTTTTTAAATAGGTTGGTGTCATGAAATTGAGAATAGAGTAAATCATAAGGAGGGAAACATGGAAAGTAGGGAGGTATGGTGTGAAGGATAATGTATAGAAAAACATAGGGAGGGAAATAAGAAGGTATAGTGTGAAGGATAAAGTAAAGCAAAATATGAGGAAGGAAACATGGAGAGAGAGAGAAGGTGCAAAGGTATGTTTAGAATCTAGTATAAGATAAGGATAGTAATTTGTAAAGATTAACGGGGGTAAAAACATTAGGTTATCGGAAGTAAGGTTTCTTGATATATGTTAGGGTCTAAACTAGTATTACCTTTAATAACCTAAATTCTATTATATTTTATCCTAATAAAATTTATATCTAATAAGTTATAATAATACACATATTAATAATATAATTGGTGCAAAACCTCTTATAATAGCTATCATAACCAATTTCACATAATTATTAGTTTATAACTAAGGTTTCTAAAAATGAAGTATCACATAAGGATTAGGTATACTATGTGTGAAGGGTACTGAATTGACTTGTGCACCAATATGACCGGAGTGTTGTTATACCTCTGGATTAGATGGTTAGGAGGGTACTATGATGCTTTGTGAGCCGGTATAATTAGTGTACTTTAAATCTAGGTTATTATTATATTTCCATTAATTAATTTAAGATGGAATTAACTATTTTTTAAGAGCATAAATGGATTGTTCTAGGTTATTGATTTAGTAGCTACCATTTAGATATGGTTATCATGTACTTTGAGATGATGTGAAGTGATTAAGCATGATTTGATATTAAGTATGAGACTTTGATATTATATACATTATCCCATGATTATTACATGTTTCTATGGCATGTGCTTTATGATTTGAGCATGATTTTTGTATTTATGTGATTATGGGCAATGTGGCTATGCTACTTTGTGTGAGGTATTGTGATTACTCAGTACAATAAAGTTGTAGTAATATTACATTTGCATATGACTATGTGAAGGTATTAGAATGGTTCAGGGTGTATAATAGTGGCATGGATAAGTGGAGTCCTTGAGAAGAGATTTCATTCTCAGATCTAGCTTACGGGTCTAAGATTTAGGGCAAACTATTATTGTACCTTTGTGTACTAGTTTCTATTATAATTGATTTTTCTTTGGACTCTTATATCCCTTGTTATACTTTAAGTGATCATTGTTGTATAGAAAATATTATCCATTGCTTTTAGCTATGTATTATGTTCTAATTCTGCAACTTTATTTTGGATATAATTTATTTTGAGCCTTAACACTTGATATAACAAAGGTGAGGGAACTAGACTTATGCTAAGTGTGGCATTAACATCCATTATTTATATAATTAATGCTTCCACAAAATGAAATATTTAAGTAGTAAAAATGAGGATGTTACAATCTGGATAGTTGTTTGTGCCTTGGTTGGATAGTTTGTTCAGTTTTAGATTGGCTAAACTCTTTGATAGGGCGGCCTTAGGTTATTGCTGCATCTATTTAGGTTATGCTTACATCAATACCTACCCTATGAGGTTAACCTTTTCCCTACAGGTAAATTAGGAAGCCAGTGTAGAGTCATGTAATTTATTCCCAAGTAGATCCTACGTATCCCAACCTTCCCATTAAATTAACAACTCTTAGACTTGGTATCGATTTATTTTGACTTATCACACTACCCCAAAAAGGGATTTTAATAGCAGTTATTTTCTAGTTTTAATAATGGTTTTAAACCATTATTAAACCGCCCGTTATTAAATCTTTAATAACGGTTCATAACCGTTATAAAAAATATAAAAAAAAAACCCGCCAATATGAGCATAAACTGTACATTTAATAATGGTTTTTAAGAAGCAACCATTGTTAAAAAAAAAAGGTTTTAATAACGGTTATTATAAAAACTATTGTTAAAACATCATTGAATTAGCATTTCAGTCATTTTTTATGCATTTATTAAACCCTAATACATATTAAATGAACATAAATTGAGATTAAATGCATATTTTTGATAACAGTTCATGTGAAAACTGTTGTTAAAAATTAGGGTTTAATAACGGTTTGCATCAGAACCATTATTAAAAGCTACATTTTAATAACGGTTTTTTTAGAACTGTTATTAAAGCCTAGGTTTTGATAATGGTTTTCATAAGAACCATTATTAAAACTCTAAAACCATTATCAAAACCTTATCATCCAATTAAGGTTTTAGTTATTGATTATGCTTTTATTAAACCCTAATATGTATTAACTGAGCATAAATTTGAGATGAAATACGTGGTTTTAATAACGGTTCTTAATAAAAACCGTTATTAAAACTACAATTTTTTTTAATGTTTTTGCAGTTTTGTTCCTACCCATGTACTCAGTTGTATGTTTAAATAATTACCAAATCTTCATTGTAAAACAACATCAATTCATAACAAATCTACAATCACACCATAATTTTAATCAATCTCTAATTAATATGCATATCTTAATACACCAGACATATATACTCAAGAATCAAAATTAGTAGGCATACCACAACTTGGTAGCTCTACACCCCAAAGTAAAAAGTTCATAAATCTAGCCTAGAAGACTGAAAGACAGACAAAATACAAACCTGAACATGCATGTAGAATATATAGATCTCTACCTAATACCGAATGAATGAGTGCACGTGTCTGGCCTATTGGTCTCTAACTTCATCAATTTCATCAAAATTGTATTGCTGGCCTCATGCATAGTCATCGGTGAAAAACTACAATACCCAAGTTTTGATTAATATACAGTTAGCACTTACGTCAAGTACCAAACATGTATGTCATGATTCATTAATGGAAAAATATCGAAAAGCAAACATATATGGCTTAGATCTATGTTGACCGATCTATTCTGGACTATCAGATCCATTGCTCTACATACATAGTATCTACAATCATTATTGTTTTGCTATTATGGACACTATCAAATGAATTTAGTTAGCTCTCTAACTATTAGATATTAATTTGAATTAAAATAAAATACAAAATAGTTGTCTTCCTACTCACTATGGCAGGCTCATATTGAAGATTCTTTACGTCTGGAATAGCATTCCCACCTCTCCTTTGATACACCATCTATAGTGCCCTAATAAATAGAGTTGGATACACAATTTTGTAAGTATATATACCTCAAATAATGAAAGTAGAATATATGTATAAATAAGCTAATGAAGTAAGAAGTGAAAATTATACTAACATGTCTATAAATTCCTTCCCACCACGACGAGCGACTTCGAAAGGCACGTCATAGGTTTGAAGGGAATCAAACACATAGACTTTATTAAGATCAGGTTGGATGACGTAAAAAACCCAATGTTCATTTGCGAGGTGAGGAATGAGATAGAGCTTGTTGTGTCCCTCAATCAAAATGTGATATGCTAAATAGTTTATGTGACTACCCTCTCTTATTGTACTACCGTCAGCTATGTAGTATGGGCACACAAACACAATAGAGGATAGCATTCCCTCCATCACAGCGCGATTAGCTACCAACCTATGGATCACAAAAACAGTGCATATTTATTAATAACTAATAACTCATATAAGAGGTCATAAAAATTCCAATTGTACAAGTTAAGAGTACTAAAATCTCAAAATGAAATAATACTTACGTGACATAGACGGCGACACTCATGGTTCACATCCATTCTTGATTATAAATGTCGTTTATGTCAACTGTCCATACCACGTAAGTAGCATCGTCCCTCCCAACATACTCAGGACGACAATCAATGAAAATATAATTGTCCCTGAGGTAGTTTTGGGCATAAAAATACAATAAAGCTATTGCTGGTGGAGGTTGACTTTTCTAATCTAAAGAAGGAATCTTTTATGGGGCAAATGATTTTTTAGATTTAGTTCTCTTTCCTTTAGCAGCGCCCTATTTATGTTGCTCGTTATGCTAGTACCTCTCTTGATTTTACTCGCAGGAGCAGTCTCCTTTTTTGATTCCTTAATTGATAATATTAAACAAAATATGTATTGAGCATATAAATATATATATGAAAAAGGTATGAATAGTGTAACTACTAAACAAGGTCTAATGAAGATGTCGAATGTCAATACCTCTTTAGTAGTGAGACATATCTAATCCGCAGGCCAAGCCACGAAGCTTTCATGAGCTTCTAGTACTATGTTTGCCTCATCGCCCTCTTTATAATATGGCAAGTGCGCACTGCTAATGATTGGAGTGTCAATACTCACCGGCCTTGTATTTAGGGCTAAATTATACCTGTGGATTGTTTGCGTTTGGGTACTATGACTGATGTGGACCCTTCCGTTCGCTAAAAGTGTTGAAAGTTCATTCCCGAATAAGTCGCATTTATGCAAACCCTAAACAAAAATATTACACATTATTAATTATTTATTACACCGAATACATTTAATAACAATTCATAGTTTGTAATGATTACCTCAGGAAGAGTAGAAAGACGTGCTTCAGCTTCACAACTATCTGTGATACTATTTACATTAGGTATGTGAAGCTGATCATGGTCTACTGAATCAAATAGCTTATACCCTTGAGATTTAAGAAATGACAAATCTTGCTCCATTGTTGCCATCCGTTCAAATGCCATGTTCAATTTCTAGGTGAGGATGGTGACTTGCTCATTAGTGCTATGAGAACCACGAGATCGACCACATATGTTCATTCTCATAACACCTCATCCAAGACCCCTGTGTCTTCTAGGGTATTCTACAATTCCTGTAGCCTGGGACACAATGATATATTGGTCCACCCCCTCCTCACCATTTGACGTTTCAAGTTCGTCCTGTAATGTATATACCATATGTAAATTTAACTTATAGGAATAAGCATAATATAATAGTTTTCTAAAAGAAAACTAAGTAGGGTTCAAAATATCTACAAACTTACAGTTTTTTTGGCTACAACATCTATATTTTCATTAATATATCCATCTCTTGTTGCTCTAGCCTTCTTCCATAATGTACCAATATTGATGGACAAGGTACATGGGTCCAAGTCTTGGGCTAGGAGCTACAAATCAAAAAATATTCTTAATTAAGAATATTATTAAAAAATTTGACATTTACATATAAATAGATAAATCACAAAGTGCATACCAACTCCTCTTCAAGGTCCACATAGCCTTTGCGAGCCATATTATGCCGGTATTTATTTTGCTTTGCAATCTCTTTATTTTGGGTACTTTTTTCCTATGTGACAAGCCAAAACATAGTGATATGGTTATTTCAATATTTAGCATAATACTAGGATCGATATAAAAAGTTTAATTGTTATCTAACAAGTACCTTAAAATCCCCTGTAAGACGATATGCAATAAATTGGTTCCAACTTTCTTGATCGATGAAACCGTATCGTTTGGGTGCGTTCTACCATAGAGAACCATCCCTCTTTCTATACATTTTCATACGAGCTAAATATGACCTAAATGTTCTTATACGCTCCCCACAATGTCTAAGAAGACATTTCGTCCTACTCTCTGGGACACTGAACACTTTCTGCAAAATAAGACATGTAGATGTATACCAATGTTAATGTAATAAAATTAATAACATTTGACATACAAAAATGATTACATAAAATAGCATATTTACCGTAATTTTCTGCCAAATATGCTCCTTATGACCCTTTGGAACCTGCTTCCAATTATTATAGGATATAGTAACACGGTTACTGGTCACAAGTGAAATGTAAGTCAATAACATGTCTACATAAGGGCCAATGGGAAGATTGTAAGTATTCCATCCCAACTCGACTAATTCTTCTCTATTCCTCATGTTTGTGATAATTCTCATAATCGTAGGTCCTCTTTTCCCTTCTTCATCACTGCTGTCCCTATCAATATTTTTGTTGACCATATCTCTACAAAAAATAAATAAGTAAATTATGTTAGAATGTTATGTATTGAGTGAATGTTATGTATTGAGCATAATGTACCATTATATTATCGATATGAATCATGCTTAGAAAGAATTAATCTCAAATGTATCATGCTATTCTATATATATACATACATATATATATATATATATATATATATATATATATATATATATATATATATATATATATATATGAATCATGCTAACACGTTTCGAAACAGATATTAATACTAACCCTAACCCTAATTAACCATAATAAACGATAAACCCTAACCCTAACCCTAACCCTAGCTAATTAACCATAATTTATTATAATAAAACCTAACCCTAAACCTCATAAAACCCTAATCCTAAACGTAGCTAACTATAATTAAACCATAATATATAAATCATATTATTATTATTATTATTATTATCATACACAATTATTTCTCTCTATTTAATTATTCACTTTTATATATTCCTTATTTTCTATATCTATTTAATCCTCATCAAATAGCAATCATTAACATATGCATCTCTAATTGAAATTTTCATTTAATGATGTGCATATGTAAAATATATTTTCATTTCATTATATGACATTTCCTATATCTTATTGCTAGTGTCGTATACTTATTAATGTAAATGTGTATATATATATATATAGTTTTTATGAGTGAAAATTTATATAATTCTACATTCACATTCATATTATATGTATATGTAAAGGTCTCGGCCAACACATGCATTTGTTAATATATAACAATAACGCAACAAATTCAACAACGAACAGCAACATTTTTAACCAACATATTCAACAACACATTTTTGAATGACAAACCGTAATTTTTCAATAACAAACAAATGCAACCCTGTAGCAACATGCATGCATTTATATATATATATATATATATATATAAGTAGATAAAAATTTATGGGAAGAAGAACAAACACATACATAAAGTGAGCTAGCTACAAATACGACGACGAACAAGTTGAGAGAGGCAAGGGCCTACAAACACGGCGGAGGATGAAGGTACAAATGTTGGTTAGCTAGCTTTGGAACAATGACAACACACACATGCAAAGCCGACAATGCAAGAGGGGTGGTGGAGAGTTGGTTGTGCGAAGGTTTCCCTTACTTGAGAGGAGCCGGAGTGGTGGTGTGAGGGTTTGCAAGAAGAAGGAGAGTAAGAGAATGAAGGTGCAAAGAGTCTGAAATTTTTTGCACAAAATAGAACTGAGCGAAATAAAATTTTGATTTGGAGTTTTAATAACGGTTCTCTCAGGAACCATTATTAAAACTTTCATACTTTTGACAACGGTTCTTGTACAAACCGTTATTAAAACCTCTTTTAATAACGGTTTTACTTGAACTGTTATTAAAAAGTCTGTACAAATTTTAACATTGCCCTTTTAATAATGATTTTGAATTATAACTATTATCAAAACTATTGCGCATTAATTTTCACGCGTGTGACAACAGTTTTCGAACCACCGTTATTAATGTCCCATTATTATTTTCCGTTTGCATAGTAGTGCCATTGCTCAAGGACTCATAAAGGATTAAAAGTTAGACATGCTATCAATGACCGTGGGTTACTAGGTTATAAGTGGTTGAATTCGGATCAAGGCATCATTTGAAGAAGTATATATGGAAGATAGGGTATATTCTAGACTTGTTGGCCACACTTGGAGCACTTGTGGTAACTTTGGCAGTGCACCGTTGATTATTGATAAGGTTGTAGTTTGAAAAGCACCCATTAACTCAATTACAATTCCTTGCTCTTATGGAGCCCATTAGGTTATTTCTTCATTCTTGTTAGAGAAGAAATATGAACCAGGGGGTTAGTGAATAGGAATTTTTAGGGAAGAAAAAGGTGGTTATATTATATGTTTTGTTTAACTTGCCCCTAAATGGCAAGTGATACCTAATATTTATATGGATTGAATATAAGAGGGTTGAGATTTGGGAATTTTATGAGTTAGGTGACCTTTAATAAAGTATTCTTATAGTAGACAGTTGGCTAAGCTAAGCATCAAGTGGCTGACTAGGTTTCTAGGCTAAGGATGATAGTATAGGTTTGGATCTCTAGTCCATTGTAGTTGGTGGGCTCAGTATTTGGTTAGAGAAATATCCATATCAATCCTTAATTAATTCTGAGGTTTGTTTATGTGTTCCTTTTAGAGGAATATTCTTAGTCTTAACCTATATGCAAGTATGAAAATCCCAAACAAATTAATAAGCATCATTTTAAAGGCCAAGCCAATAAAAATTTGTTGGAACCGATAAAAATGTGCAAGCAATACCATAATAACCTCTAAGTGGAGATCCACAATAAACATCCAAAATTTGAGAACATGATTTGGTGGAAAAAAATTAAAATTTGAAAGTAATAACCCAACACAAACCTAAAATTATGAAGTAGAAGGAAAATTGGGTGTTGGAGTGTTGGTATAATGGATTGAGCTTCTAGACAGGTAGATGTGTTGTAATACCCATAATTTTTTGTAAAATGCTTGAATGAGAAATTATGTCAATTTTAGGCCTTTGATTTTGATTTAATGTTATGATTTAGTTTATGATAAAGTTTGATTTGAAAGAATGTTAAAAAAATAGAGTTAATTGATGTAATACCCTACATTTTTTATATGATGATTGAATGAGAATTTTTGTCAAATTTTGGGGCCTTGATTTGTATTTAATATTATGATTTGGTTTGAGATAAAATTTGAGTGGAAATAATCTTGATAAATTATTTTTAATGAGTTCTACAGACAAACTCATCGACTGGTCTATCGTTCTAGCCAAATTGGGTTCCTCAATTAAACCGATCAACTGGTTGTATGAAATTGATCAACTAGTAGACCCAAATCTATTGACTGATTTGTCGAGTTGGTCATATTTTTTAGCTTGAAATTTCTATAAAATCCCTTACATCAAGTTATAACCTTACCAACCCATGCATAATTTTTCCTAACCATTTTTACGATGCATTTAAGCCAAAATATTTCCTCAATTTAATCTGAAGGTCAATTGGGACAAAAGAGGGGGAGATATGACCTCCGCAATTCTTTTTCCTCCTTTCTCCTCTACACAATTATGAGATCTAATGCTTTGATCTCAGGCACGCTTCTGAGCAGCTAAGAGATACCTTCCACATTGACTTCCTATAGCTCTATTATTGAATGTAAATTCTAGCCTAATTGACCTGAATTCTTTATATACAATATCTGAGCTCTCCAGAAGAGGTCATCAAATCCATCCGATATGATCGAATTCAAACTATCAGTGGTAGGATTTGAGTCAATCTCTAAACCCTCAGTAATCACTTTTGATTGGTTGGCTATAAATAGCCTCAATCATCTCTGCATTTCACCTTTCTCTCAACCATTAAATTTTCTTAATTCTTGCATTCCCTCTCTTCCTTCCATATTTTGAGACTTATCAATCTATTTTTGCACACTCTTCTAATTCTATCTCTAGCTTTTTCTTGTTTCGATTCTTAAGTAAGGCAGAGTTAGATTCTAGAAAATGGTTGAGTAATTCAATTAGCCTTTTCTCTTTTTTGACCTTAAGTTGGTATGTTCTTATTCTTTTATGTTTTTAAGAGTAAAATTTTGATAAGATTTTAGTATAATTTTTGATTTTAAGACTTAGATTTTAAGGTTTTCAAAGTTGAGAATTTCTACAATTGGAATTTATATTTTTAAGATGATTTTGCTTACATCAAGCAAGTGATTCTTGCTTCTAACATGATTAGTTTGTGTTCCTGTATGATAGGTGTTATCTTTGGTGTATTGATGCATTTTAACATGTAGAAATGCAGTTACATGTATGATTTGCATGCTTAAAAGACATGATTTGAGCAAAAAGCATGAAAATGGGAAAAAGTAGGCTATGATGATATTATGATGAGAAATACATGTTAATTCGATTGGAAATATGTTAGTAGAAGTTGATATGTGTTTTAACATGAGTGAAAATGATTCATACGAAAGAATTTGCATGAAATATGTTATTTGGTGTTGTATTAGGCTAAACCAATTTACTAGTTAAGTCAAATCCATCTACTATTTTTTAGAATAGTTAACTGATTGACCAAATCCATCGACTGGTATGCTTGCAGAAACCTTATTCTTGCTCTCTACTTAAACCCATCGACTTATTTGGTAAAATTAATTGACTAGTTTATGAATAGTCAACTAGTTTGCCCAAACTAATAGACCAATTAGAGGGAAGTATAGTCTGGTTGAGTCAAACTGATCTATTAGTTGACCTAAACCGATCGACTAGTTGGGCTAGAGTGATTGACTAGTTTAATTGGTTCAGTTATGCTTTGAGATTATGATTGGTACTATACCATAGTTATTAAATAGATAAAATGTAGATTTTGGCATGGACTATTAGCCTAATTAAAAGATTAAATGGACCATGGATTACAGTATACCCTATAGGAAATGGAAGGGCTAAATAGGCATTTCACTTATGATAAGTGAGTCCAATTAAGAAGTGAGTAATGAAACTCAACTTAGGCTAGAATTAAATATAATGGTGGATATGAATAAAATTGGCCAAGGGTAAATGGTAAACCCATGTGGTTGGGAAAAATGGAAAGAAAATAATTAATATGGATTAACCTAGAAAGTTAACTTGCTTGCATTATATGGGCCTTGTATAATCAACCATCCTTACAAATAAAACATAAACATGTAAAGCAAAAGAAAATTGATTTAAGTATGGGTCTAGGTTACCTGATCCTTGATTAGCTATTGGAAGTTAGTCCACCTTCGGGCATTTTTTATGCCCTCGAGCTTTGCCTTCAAGGTTCTAGTGCCTTACCTACTCTAAACATTGATGATGTACTAAGGGGTATCAATACTAAAGAATTTGGTTACCTTGGTGGTTGGATTCAGCCTACACTTATGTCCACTTGGTGAATTGATTTAGCCTAAATTTTATGCCCCTTTTCAGATAGGCTCCCATGGTATATGAAACCATAAGGTGGTGTATAGTCCATTGCTCGATGATAAGAAAATATGGATGGTAAATACTAGTTGATAAGTATAAACGATAACCAATTGAATGGTTGATGATTGGCTATGAAATGAAAGTAATGATATGATTGACCAAAATGATAAAGCTGGTGTAAATCTTAACTAATTGTTTATAAAATGAAATATTGATTGAGTCATTGGCATATCTCCTATATGGATAAATGGATGGCATATTGTAAAGGAATTGGATAAATGGAAATAACCCTAGGGTTTGTTGGATACTCTCTGTTATTACTTATGTAAGCATTTATGTGAAAGTATTATGATTCTTAAGCATGGTGTATCCTACTATGCTAAAATTGTATATGATAGCATGTTTTATACACTCTTACCTATATATATATATATATATATATATATATATATATGGTTTTACAATAATGCATGTTGTACATTATGATCATGGATGATAAATTATTATCCTTGTGCTACAATGAGGGAGCAACTTGGCTTACTCAATATGTAGTATACTAATGTGCTCATTTGCTCAGTCACTTACCTATTCCCAAGAGCTAGAGGACCATGTCTAGGTCTTTAGAAATGCTCAGTAAAGGGCCTACCTTTATTAGGTTAGCACGTGTGAACGAGGAAGTTTGGAAGGCTTTGGTGGGCTTCATGGCGGACTATAGTTTATGAATTAGGTATCTTACCCTAACATATGATTTGTAATCCTGTATTTATTTGTATATATTTGTAATGATTTGATCATAACCCATGAGGGTCCTCAAATATAAACACTTTTGGAGTTGTATAATTAAATGGTTATTTATGCACTCTATTATTTTAAATGTTTGGTTGGCTTAAACTTATTTCTGATATGGGGTAGGCGGCATATGTCTATCCTATGTCAGGTACGGTGATAACACCCCACATTTTCTAAGTTTTTTATGCTTCGACAACTTATTTTAATGAAATTTTTTGCTAGTGACAAATGTGGGTATTATAATTAAGTTTTGTAGGAAAACCTATTGACTGGTTCCATGAACCAACTAACTAGTTTATTATATTAGCAAATTTAGTGTTGTCAACTAAACAGATTGACTGGTTGGGGAAAGCCAATTGATTAGTGGTAGAATAGTCAACTAATAGACCCAAACCCATTGGCTGGTTTGTCTAGTTAGTCATGTCTTTTTAGAGTGATTTTTCTAAATAATCCTTTACACTGAAATTAAATATTACCAACCCATGCTCCCTAAGATATTCCTAACCATTTTTATAATGCATTTAACCCAAAATATTGTCTCAAATTGATCAGGAGGATAATTAGGACAATTGAGGGGAAGAGATGACCTCAACATTGTCTTCTTCCTCCTCTCTCCTTTGCACAATTCTAAGATTGAATGCTTTGATCCCACACATGATTCTGAGCTACTAGAATATTCCTTTCACGTTGATCTTCCATTACTCCATTCATGTATGCTAATTTTGGTCTAATTAACCTACATTCCCTAGAGACATCATTTGACCTTTAGAGAATAAGTTAGTAGATCCTAGATCAAATATGTCCATTCTACTCAAATTCAAACTATCAATTGTAGGTTTTTTATTTGATTCCTAAACCCTCAATGTTTCACTTTAATTGATTACCATAAATAGCCTCAGTCATCCCTTATACATACCTTTCTTTTAGCTACCGAATTTTCTAAGAGTTTTATCCACCAAATTTTCTAAGTCTTTTATCCATTCTCTTCCTTCTATGTTTTGAGCCTTGCCAACTAGCATTCTTACACTCTTTTGATCATGTCTCTAGCTCTCTTTTATTTCAATTATTAAGGAAAGAGGAGTTAGATTCTTGGAAAAAAGGCTGAGTGGTTCAGTTGAGCTCTTTCCTATTTTTGCCTTAAGTGGTATGTTTTTATTCCTTTTTTTTTTACTTATAAAATTTGGAAAGGTTTTGGTGTAATATATGAATTTAAGATTTTATTTTTAAGGTTTTCAAAAAGAAGATTTCCCATGTTAGAGTTTATGTTTTTAACAAGATTTTGCCTCCATAAAGCAAGTGATTATTGCTTCTAAAATATTTAGTAAGTATTCATGCATTTTATGTGTTACCTTTAGTTAATTTTTGCATGTTGGCATGAGTGAATACAAACTATATAAGTGATTTGGATGATTAGATGGCATGTTTTGAGTGAAAAGCATGAAATTCGGTAAAAATAAGCTATGATGATTCCATGTTGAGAAATGTATGTTAATCTAGTTGAAAATATGTTAGACTATGTTAATACATATTTTAATGTGGTTAAGAATGATTTATATGTAAGAATCTCCATGATATTTATGATTTAGTGTCATGTTAGGGCAAACTGATTGACTAGTTCGTAAAATAGTCAGTTGGTTATCCTAATCCATCGACTTATAAGCTTGCAGGGACCTTGATCTTGATCTCTACTTAAGCCATTTGCTGTTTGGGTAGAACCAATTGATTGGTTTATGAATAGATGACTAATTTACCCAAACTAGTCAACAGGTTTTAGGAAATCATGATTTAGTTGAATCAAACCGATTAACTGGTCAAGCCAAACCAATCAACTTGTTTGACTAGACCAATTGACTAGTTTGACTAGTTTGTATGATTTTTTTCTTTTTAGTTTAGTTATACTTTGAGGTTATGTTTGGGACTATACCATGATTATTAATGGTATAAAATACTGATTTTATCATGAATTATTAGCCTAATGAAATGATTAAAATGGATCATAAATTATGGTATACTCTATGAGTAATGGAAGGACTACTTAGGCATTTCACTTATAATAAGTGATGATATTTAGGAAAGAGTAATGAAAATTATCTTGACCTTGAATTAAAAAATATGGTGGATATGAATAATATTAGTCAATGACAAATGAAAAACCCACATGGTTGGAAAAATTAGAAGAAAGGATTGATAGGGATTAACATGGAAAGTTATCTTGCTTGATTGTATGAGGCTTATATGATCACCTACCTTTATGAATAATATACAAATTATGTAAAGCAAAAGAAAGTCGAGTTAAGTATGGGTCTGGTTTACCTTCGGGCATATTTGGTGCCTTTGGGCAGGATCCTGAGAGATTGTGGTGCCTTACCTACTCTAAACATTAATGATGTACTAAGGAGTATCGATATTAAATGGTATGGTTACCTAGGCAGTTGGCTTCAGCATATACTTATGTCCATATCGGTTAGCTTTAGCCTTATGTCCATTCTAGTGATTACCTTCTACTTGACTTATTTCCACTTGATCATTAGCTCTGACCTGAACTTTATGTCCCTTATTTAGATAAACTTAAATAGTATATGAGACTATGGGGTGGTGCATAATCGATCAGTCAATAATAATAGAATATGGATAATAAGTAATTAGTAGGCTGGTAAATTAAGAATTATGACCACAAGAATGGTTAACACTTGGTTAAGAATGGATGTAATGGCATAATTAAATGAAAAGGGATAGAAATTGGTTTATATACTTGGCTAATGGTTGAAATGGCTTCATGGTTATGGAATGGAATATTGGTCAAATGATTAACTTGTCTCATATATGGATAAGTAAATGGTATAACCTAAAGATATGGATAATTGGAAATAAACTCTACAGGTTAATGGAATTCTCTTACTATTATATGTGTACGTGCTAATGCGATGATAATGTGAAACTAAGCATAATATATTCTACTTTGCTAGAGTCATGCATGATATCATGTCCTTATGTAATCCTACCCTTTATATATATATATATATATACATGGCCTTATCATGATACATGTTGTATTATATATCCATATATGATAAGTTGGTATACTTGTATTACATTGAGAGATCAACTTGGCTTACTCAGTATGTAGCATATTGATGTGCCTATTTTCTTAGTCACCTAATCATTCCCACAAGTAGATATTCATGCATAGGTCTTTAGGGATAGCTAATAAAAGACCTACCTTAGTTAGGTCGGGGTTTGAGAGCAAGGATATCCAGAAGTTTTTAGCTGGGTTCGTGCCGAACCAAGGTTTTAATGTAGGTATCATACCCTAATTTATTTTATTGTAGCCCCATACTTTACCTACATATATTTTTTAATGATTTAGCTAGAGCCCATTAGGGTCCTTCAATGTAAATACTCTTGAAGTTTTTTAATTAAATTGTTATTTCATACGCTTTGTTGTTTTAAGTTTTTTTATTGGTTTAACCTTATATCTGATATAGGGTATACAACGAACATCTATCTTGTGTCATGTATGGCAGTAACGCCCCATTTTTCCTAGTTTTTTTTTGCTTCTGTAAATATTTTAATAAAATTTTTTAGTAGTGAAAAATGGGGGTATTACAGATGTAATGCCGTAATACAACACCAAATTTAGGAGCATTGATGGCATGCTAGTTAATAATGGCCTTTAATGTCAACTAAGATATTACATTGCCATGTTTTCCTTTCCTAGTTAGTACTTAATAGAAAACTCATATCCCAATAGCTTCATTAGCCATATGTATTTTTCCAGTCTCTAAAATGTCTAAGATAAGAGTTATCACAAACTTTGGTGGTCAATGATGACAATAAACACATGACTCTAAAGATAGTAGTGCCAATATTTGACTGACATTGTTATTGCAATAATTTCTCAATTGTTGACTAAGAATTGGTTGTAATGGCTCATTTATATAACCATAATTAACTTAATTAGTTAATTAGTCTAATTAATAATTCTAAAATATCCTAGCCTTGATTAGTCATTCCTTTCAAGCAATATGTGATCATTCATTCATTTATTTTATTAAAATGCATAAAATCCATCAACATAATTAGACAATTTCTCCATTTCTGTCAATTTTAATTCCTTTGGGCTCCAAATAATTTCCAATACCAAATATTTTTATCTATATTTTTTTCTAAATTATTAACCACCTTTCCCTATTGTGTTCATAATTTTTTAGATGTATTTACTATTTTTTTATAGCAAATATCCATTAGTTGACTTTCTACAAAATTTAATTACCTAAAATTAATTTTTCTCAACCCCTTGACCTTTGAACCATAGGAACCGGCCGCCTTTGACCCTAAGATCTAATTTAAGAAATTATCCTTGTTCATTCAGCTAAAACCTGATCTAAAAGAACACTAATCTTACCTTATAACTTTAACCACTAACACTTTTAATCCTCTTCTCACTTCATCATCATTCTTTGATTCAAGTGTTGTGTAATATAAGCTCCACCCATAGTGTTTTTGCACAACAAATCGGGGGGTAGATATTTATGTTTGCTTTTGAACTTTTGTATACATCTAAACCCATTATCTTTCTCTTTCTCACATTCTGATAAGTATTCCCTTTTTTTTCTCTAGTTCTCCCTCTATTTTATTCCTAGTAGACATGTTCTGTGTCATTGTCTTCTTCTATTTTCTCCTTGATGTTCTTGCCTTTTAGTCTTTTACACAAATTGACTTAGGTGGTCATGCATAGCTTAGTTTTTCTTTTGTGCTAGAAGTTTTTGCTTTAGATAATGAATAGTACTAGGCCTTGAATAATGTTTGTCTTTGTCCCTTGATAAATAGTGTTGGGTATAGTTGTTAGGTCTTGATCTCTTGTAAATAAAGTGTATGGTTAATCATGAATCTTAATAAAGGAATGGATTAAGTATGATGGAAGTGAATAATTATTATTATGTGGGCATTGATTTTGGTTTGGATAAATCCTTAAATAAAATTTTAATCACTTAAAGAAGTATTAAGGTTTGATTCAGCATTATATCATTTAGGTTCTCCCATCTAAGTTAGGTTTGTTCCTCACACAATTCAAACATTTTTATTTATTTATTTCTATGATCAATATTTTCATATCATGACTAGAGAGGTCCTTTTTCTACTCCATAGGTGTTTTTTTTGTACTATAGGGGTGTGTGTACTTAAAAGATTAGATGTCCCAATATTTTTGTGATGTTGGTTCTACTTCAAATTGATCAATATGACTAGTATTGTTAGTGTACTAGAGTAGATTTAATGAGATATATGTAATCTTTTCAATAGGTCTAGTGTTGGAAGTGGACTAGGTTAGTTGATTCATCATTCTCAAGTTAATAATAACCAATTGATATGGTTACCTTGATGGAATACGATAATCGAATGTTTTATCATTTTAATTATAGTTGTGACATTAGTGTTATTTCATATTCCATTATCTCATTCATGCTTTATCATATATTTGTAAGCACGTTCCATGATCAAATGGTTATTTATTTGTTATCATGTTATCATATGTTAGCCTTATGTGTTGGCTTTTTCTTTTTTAGAATAGATTGTATTACTTTATATAAGTTGCATACCAATACTAAACTTTTGTAAATAATGTGTCATAGGTGTTTAATAATGGCCCAATTATCTTTGAGGAGGTATCTTTAGTGGAGGGATTGCTCTAGGTTTGAGGAGTAGAGT
Organism: Tamarix austromongolica; assembly: GCA_039764185.1. Taxonomy (NCBI): domain Eukaryota; kingdom Viridiplantae; phylum Streptophyta; class Magnoliopsida; order Caryophyllales; family Tamaricaceae; genus Tamarix; species Tamarix austromongolica. Next base: position 113,470,355 of record CM077819.1, on the reverse strand, counting down.
TATATCTCTTTGGGATGATATATGTTATGTGCTAAAAAATCTAGATATCTATTTTGAATTCTTCCTCCTTTTCGTTTTTGTTTCTCCTCATCTCCTTAGTTTCAAGTTCAGATTGTTTTGGTCAATTCAGCTTGTGAGGTTAGTGTCTTGGGGATCGTACCATGCATCGGAGAAACAAAAACCAACCACATGAAACATTTTACCACCACAAAACCCAGATAATCCCTTCCCGCTCCCATGATTCAGTTGATAGGGTTGGAGTGTCAAAAACTCACTAGAGGAAGGGTAACCGTGATAGCCCCATCAAGTTGTATCCTTCAAATTGTGTTTTTGTTTTTGTGGACAATCTAAGTAGGGGCATAGCCAATAAGGAAATCCAAGAGCTGTTCGAGGAGGCTGGAAGAGATGAGGATGTGTTTATTAGTCGGAAGGTAAGGAAACTCTCCACCCTTCACTTTGGCTTTGTACGATACAGGAAAGCTATGAGAAGATTCGATAGCATCCTTCTGCATGGGATCAAATTGCACTTTAAAGTGGCAAGATTTGGGAAGGGTGGTACTCCAAAGGTTGGGAGCCATGATGGAAGAAAGATATATGGTGGGGGATCATGGCAATGGAAACCAGCGATTAGAGACCACAGGTCTTACGCAGCAGTCATCGCAGGACGGGTCATTAAGGAAAGGAAGGCGTTGTTGGAGAAGGATGGAATGGAGGATAGAAGGGTGATTACTCTGCAGGCGCACAAGCAGGAGGTGGATTTGCTTGAGAAAAGTATTGTTGTGGAGTCTTCGTGGCATCGTCATCCCTAGTGTGGTGGCTTCCTGGAGGTCGGTGTGCAAGGTTAGAGACCTTGAGAGATATAAATTTTTTTTAATGTTCGAAACAGCTAAAGAGTGCCAGCAAGCCATGGATAAAGCGAGTATGTTGTTTGAAGAGTTTTAGAAGGTTAGAAAATGGAGATTGGAGGACCACTACAGGGTTCAAAGGATATGGGTCGAAATAAGGGGACTGCCAGTGGTAGCCTGGAAGGAAGAGGTCTTAAGAAGAATAGCTCACCCTTAGGGAAGGTGGGTGTGTTGGGACGAAGACAGGGATTATGAGAATTCGATGGAGGCCACAAGGGTTATGGTTGACACTACACAGCTAGAGGAGATTCGAGAGAAGGTGATCCTGAGAATAGAGGGGAAGGAGGTGTTGGTAGTTGCGGTTGAGATTGCTCGTTGCTACAATCCGTGGCAGCAGTGTAAGGTGGATAAGTTGGTGGTCCGGCCAGCTAAGTCCTCGAGCGAGGAGGAGGAGGGGCAGTCGACCAGTGGTCCAGGTTTCAAGAGAAGCTTTGGGGAAGGCCAAGAGTTGAGTAAGGGAAGCTGCAGACATAGTACTCAAAGCTAGAAGTGACACAGAGGCAGAAGTAGGCCTCGTAGAGGCGGTGTGCTCCGATACGAAAGCTAAAAAGTATTGGGGAGAGGAACAGTTAGTGCAAGCCATGTGTAGAATGGAAGGAGAGGTGAGGATTGGGAATTAGACCGGCGGGCTTGAGATGGTGATGCATGAACTGTCAGGGGTAGTCCAAGTGGCAGATTGTAATGACAGCACACCCAATACTATCACAGCATGTGTTAGCCACGATTTAGAGGGTGAGAGGAAAATTATTACACAAAAATTGTCGAGGGAGGCATGGGGGTCGGGCAGAGGAGGAGTTGCGGGAGAGGAGGAGGGTGAGAGTTGTTCTCATGACAGTATGGAAGAGCTGCCTCCGGGGTTTGCAGCTTTGGTTGGGCCCTATATATGAGGAGATAGGAGAGAATTTCTAGGATTAAAGGGTCGGGTGAATGGGAATTTATTGAAGGATAGGGAGGAGATGGAGGCTTAAGTTACGTGGAAAATGGGGAAGACATTAGGGTTAAAAACAAACAAGGAATTGGAGTGCGTTGAGAAGTTAGTTGGGATAAGAAGAAGCTATAAAGAATTGCTAGGAAAAAGCAAGAGAAGGGTGCTTAGTAAGCTTGGGTGTGCGATCACAGAGTTAGATTGATGATTTTTATCAGTTGGAATGTGAGGGGTATTGGTGCTCCAGGAAAAGTATCTAGTCTACAAAGGATGATTTCGAAGGAAAATCCGTGGATTTGTGGTTTTGTTGAGACCAAACACATGAGGGTGTTGGACTTGTGGAAGAACAAGGTGTGGAGAAGTGGGTTGATTGATTGGAGAGATTCATCGGCACAAGGTAGGAGTGGGGGTTGATTATTGGTTGGGATACACAGCGGTTCATGTTGCAAGGCTCGAAGGTTGGGAGTAGGTGGATTTTTATTGAAGGTCGGCTTGCCCCTCTTTCGGTCGAATGTGCTGTGTTGCTTGTTTATGGACCCTCAAAGTCGAGATCAAGGAAGGAACTATGGGAAGAGTTATGGGATTTATCACATCAGTGCAGGAATCCGCTCCTGATAATGGGTGATTTTAATGAAGTCAAAAGAAAAGGTGAAAGAAGCGGGGGTTGGATGGACAGTGGAAGCATCTTCTCCTTTAATGAATGGATTAATAAGATGGGCCTCATCGAGTTTACTCCAGATAATATGAAGTTCTCTAGGCATAAGGCTGGATCGGCTAGTCCTTTGGATCAGTTTTTCGTTACTCCTAGTTGGTTGTCACTGTTCCCGAATCTTGTTTGTATTGGGCTCGTGCGGTCTTTATCGGACCATAACCCTATCCGGCTCAGTGTTAAAGTAAATATGGATGGACCGAGGCCGTTTAGGACTTGGGATATATGGTTCTCTCACCCCTAGTTTTGTAGTTTTGTGACTGAGTGTTGGGAAAAGCTTGGGGGAAGCTCTTGTCAGAATAGGTTAAAGGAGATGAAGGTTATACTTAGAAGGTGGAATAAGGAAGTGTTTGGGGATATAGAGGCAAAGATTGCACTTATTGAATCTGAGTTAAAGAAGATAGATGGAACTGGTAATGTTGGTAGCTCGGACAAGGTGGTGCTTGCTAGGGCAGTAGCCCTGAAGCCGCAGCTGTGGAAATGGCATAAAAGGAAAGAAGCATACTGGTTATAGGTGTCCAGAGTTAGGGGTTTTAAAGACGGAGATCGGAACACCAGGTTCTTCCACACTATTGCGGCCATCAGAAAGAAGAAAGCTATCATCACCAGGTTAGTGGACCAGGGAAAGGAGATTATAGAGCCGGCAAAGATTAAGGAGGTAATTTCTTCTTTTTATGAGGATCTATTTTCTCTATAGGATCTTTCGGACGTGTCTATTTCTACCGATGGCTTCCATAGGATGTCAAAGGATCAAAGTTTGGAGTTGGATGGAGAACCATGGAGGGAGGAGGTACAGAAAGCGGTTTGGTCCTGTGAGCCCCTTAAAGCTCTAGAGTATGATGGGTATCATATAGGATTCATTCAAAAGATGTGGGATGTAATAGGGGAGGAATTCACAGAGTCTGTCCTTGAGTTCTTTCGGTCTAGGAGATTGTCGCCTACTCATAACACCACTTTGATCACTCTCATCCCCAAAGTGGATAAGGCCGAAGAGGTTAGTCAGTTCAAACCTATTAGCCTAGTTGGGTGTATCTACAAAGTGATTTCAAAGATTCTAGCTTCTAAATTGAAACGGGTGGTTGATGGGTTGGTTAGTGACTCCCATTTAGCTTTCATACAAGGAAGAAGCATTCTAGATGGTGTGCTGATTGCTAATGAGGTTGTGCAGTGGTGTAGAAAAAGGAAGGAGTTGAAAGGGGTGATGAAAAAACTTGACTTCCAAAAGGCATATGATAGTATCAAATAGGATTTTGTGGATTGTATTCTGAGTATTATGGGATTCGGGGATACTTTCAGAGAATGGATAAAGGAATGTATCTCAACGGCAAGCATCTCAATCCTTGTTAATGGTTCCCCATCCAATCCTTTTAGGATGGGAAGGGGTCTTAGGCAAGGGGATCCTATCTCTCCCTTTTTGTTTGTTTTGGCGATCGAGGCTTTTAGTCAGTTAGTCAAAAGGGGTGTGGATAAAGACTTAATCCATGGTGTAGAAGTGGGGAGAGATAAGTGTGAGGTGACACATCTTCAGTTCGCGGATGACACTATGATATTCTGTGCTCCTAACATTGATGATACTAGAAATTGGCGAAGGCTGCTTGATTGCTTCTTTTTACTTTCGGGTCTACGTGTGAATTTTACTAAGTTGAAGCTCATAGGTCTTGGTGTGGATGATCAGTTTCAGAAGGAGGTGGCAGATATTATGAACTGTAAGATCAGCTCTCTTCCTATTAATTACCTGGGGCTGCCGCTGGGAGCGAATACGCAGAAGATCCAGGTGTGGAAGCCTGTGGTGGAAAAGATTAAGTAGAGATTGGCGGGGTGGAAAGCGAAAGTCCTTTTAAGGGCAGGGAGGTTAGTTTTGATCATAAGTGTCTTGAACAGTCTTTCGATGTACTACATGAGCCTCTTTAGAATTCCAAAAGGGATAGTGAAGGAAATCATTAGTATCCAAAGGAACTTTTTCTAGAGTAGTAATGGAAACAAAAAGAGCTTGCCTTTAGTAAGATGGAGTATTATTCAGCAACCTAAAGCATTAGGTGGTCTGGGTGTGGGGGATCTTGCCATGAGGAATAACGCTTTGTTATTCAAATGGTGGTGGAGGTTTTATACCGTTGAAGGCATGTCGTGGAAGAGGATTATCTTGTTAATTTACCTAGGGGATCATTTCGGGCAGTTAGAGCTTCAGAGTAGTACTCATGGGTGGTTACCGTGGGTGGAAATTGTGAAGGCTGGGTGTGTAGATCTTGTTCTTAACTCAAGGTTTAAGATCGTGATTGGCAATGAAATAAGTGTTAGTTGTGGCATGATAACTGGACAAGGGAAGGACTATTAAGAAATCTATTTTTGAGATTTGTTTTATAATTGGCCAATAAGGAGGAAAAGTAGCTGAAATGGGAGAGTGGGGTGGAGCACATTAGAGTTGGCACTTGACTTGGAGGAGGAGGTTTCTTGTGTGTGAGGAGAATTAGGTGGATCTATTAGAGAGTATGATCAAGCAAGTTCGATTGAGCTCTGATAAAAAAGATACAATTAGGTGGGATTTTGACGTTACAGGGGGTTTTTCTATGAGCTCGTTCTGCTCTACCGTGTATCAGAGAACTCATGGGGAAAGCTTGAGCAATAGGTCTCCCATCTTGATTTGGAGTGGTGTAGTACCACCAAGGATTGAACTGATCTCGTGGTTTGCGGTTTAGAATAGACTGAACACAAGAGATAGGTTGGCCAGGCTTCAAATTATGGATATTAGGGAGTCGAGGTGCCTGTTTTGCAATTCGGAGCAGGAATTGGTTGATCATGTTTTTCTATATTGCAACGTGACGGGGAAGGTCTGGTATGAGATATGTGATTGGCTTGGCTATACATGGGTGATGCCGAGGTCGGTCTAGGACAACGCTAATGTTTGGTTGGGAGAAAGAAGAAAATGATTGAATGGTGAAATATGGAGATCAACTTTTTATGCAATGGTAGGAACTATATGGGAGTTCAGGAACAAAATAGTGTTTGATAATCAAAACATCTATGTAAGGTAGATGATTATGGTCATCAAGTCTAGAATTGGGTTCTGGATCAAGGTTCAAAAGAAGAATTTTCCACATAGAGCTGAGAAAGAGGCCCACAATGTCCAGGCCTTTTTGTGATTGGTAGTGACCATGTTGGTCCTTAATCTCTATTTGTTTCTCTTATTTATTTTCTTTTGTCCTACCTGGTGTTGCTTCCTTTACCAAATTATCAAAAAAAAAAAATCTAAAACAGGTATTGATTGCTCCCCTCACTGGTATATTTTATTAATAAGATATTTTATTGATGTTTATATAGTAATTTATATAAATTTAAATATTATCTTTGTGGATCAAATTCAGTTTTACTTTTATTCAAGTTGGAATAGGAAACTTTTGAGATGATTGAAGTTTGAGAGATAATTGAAGATGAAGAGAATAAGAGATAGGGAAGGTGTTGACTATTTTAGCATTTATTGAACAAAAAAGGATTATTTTAGCATTTGGTTCCAAAAAGTGCATATGTAAGTATGTAACACGGCATTTCCATTTTTTTTTTGTCCAAAACTATTTGGTGGGGAACGCTTTAGATGATGAGAGTGACAACCTTATTATTGGAAATAACAGTCAATATATGCTGCGATTCGAACCGTAAACAAAAGCAGAGAACATTGAAGATGTGTCGTTCACCGCTTTGAAGCAATTTGGTCCTGTTATGATGTAATCTTCGAGCCGACTTGCACCCAACGTAATATCAATGGCCTTTGATAGTGTACTCAAGACTGAAAACTATAGAAATTGCGGAAATGTGCCAAAAATTTTTGTGAAGAGAAAACAAGCGAGAGAGATAAAAGCTTGGGAAGAAGAGGAACAATCCTCAGTAAGTTGTGTAAAACCAAAACCCGAAGTCCTCTTTGAAAAGAATAAAACAAAGGTAAATATAAGATGGAAAAGCGTTTTGCTCACCATCTAGATTGCTTTTAAAATATAAAATTTTGACGAATATAATTATAAATAAATATTTATATATGATTATAGAAATATTAAGTATACTACTAAGTTTTTTTTCTTAATATTTTGTATTTAGGTATATATTTATTATTTATTTGAATCTCATAAACTTTGTTTTCTAACTACTGCATTCCAGATAATGAAGTCATCCATAAAAAAAAATTACCTAACTTTAAAATTATAGGAAATTGACCAAATAAATGTCAGGTGATATCCCTTTTTTCCCATCCCATAATAATAAGCCCTTAAATTAAAAATTTAATAAAAGAACATATATTTTGTTTTTATCACTCCTCGTAGTCTCCTCTCCACCCTATATTTATCTTTCTACTTTTAATTCCAATAATACACAAGGGTAATTGAATTTTTTTTTATCCAAACAAAATATCCATCCACTAACTTATTATCTTTTTTAAAAGGCACTACATATTTTATCTGAATGGAATTAATTTGAAATTCTTAAAAGGGATTAATGGGGTTTGATGCCTCGGATTGTAAAGTTTGGTCGTTGTAGTATTAATAATTTTGTCCATGCATTGTGTGGGGAAATCTAATGTATATTAAAACACGTGGTCTAGCTTATTCTCGTACCTTTCTCTAATCCAAAGGCATACTCTATTAATTATTATTACTATTATTATTATTTATAATATTAAGCTAGGGATTCCCAGAAATGCTAGACCAATTGCACAAATAATAATTTTGGGTATGAATTCATTAACTTGACATATCTAGATCTATATAAATTTTAATAGGATTGGGTCCAACAACTTTAGACTTAGATATTGAATGCAGATTCAATCTAAGCCTAATATGTATATGTGTGTCTATACAGACATATATATATTAACAAATTGAGAAATTTCAATTTTAATGGTTAGATAATAAATGAAATGTTGAGATTAAAATTCCATTATATTTAATGAAAGTACTCACAGTAGGTAACCTCAATCAGTAGAAAAAGTTATTATAAGTAGTTTAGAAAACTATAGTATTTACATGCAAAAAAAAAATAAGTGATAACATTTTTGTAAATGTTTACGTTTCAGACTAGAAAACTACCATCAATACTTGGTAGAAACTAGCCTCAGAGTAAATATTATTTGTTTTTATTTCAAATTACAAAACTAATATCTGTAGATAATAAAAACTACCTTTAGTCGGTGGAGGCAACTACTCAAAATAGCTCGATGTGGTTAGGGTGATTATCAATTCTTACTATACGATGTAGTCCTCACAAGATATGTCCCATATATTATACACATCCACTAACTGATAATATTTTTGTTATATTTTGTTCTATCGTGTCTTCATTTTTTTGTGATTCACTTAAAGCTTCTAATTTGTTTTTCCTTTTTCTTTTGTTATTTTCCTTATATGTATAAGTAATTTGCAAGGCCTTTTTCATTATAAATTAACCAATTTTATTATCAAGATATTGATGGATCATAATATCTTTTGTAGGAAATACCCTAACAAGAAAATTGCAAATTAACCTATATCTAAGAATAAAAATATATTAATACTTAAATAAATTATTCATCTTTTGAACATAAATAATTGGATTTATTTATTATTAGTTTATCTATCTAATTCAATGGGTATAGATTTGGATTTACACTTTTAAGGTTCGATAAATTTAGATTGAATCTAAATCCAAGTATATAAATCGGTTTAGATCTAAATAAACCCAATAATGTAACACCCACATTTTTAGTACTTAAAAATTTCATTTTTTGGAAGAGTTAATTAAAAAATAATGGATGCTATTGCTACACTCTATATAAGTTTGGCATCCTTTACCATCCTTATACTAAGTGCTAAGGCTAAAACAATACATTACTTAAATAATACTTATAAAGAAGGCAAGATAGCAATATCATTATAAATTATATTGTCCTAATAAATACAAAAAGATCAGGAAAAGAATTGTAATATAATAAAAGGAAAATAATAAGGAATATAAGAGTCCATAAAATATCCAAATCAAACGATGACGGGATGAACACCAGATAGTCCTAACTCTCATCCCTCTACTAGAAGCCATCAAGACAAACCTTGAAAGTACTCTTGAAGGGTCATCACTGTCTATTGAATAGGTAGGGGATAATGAAATGAACCCGCCAATACTATGGCACTAAATAACCCTTTATACAAATCTAATATGAAGAACTAGTATGAAACCCATAAAAGGCATAAGACAACTATGATACAAGACATTTAGTTATTCATGTGACGATTGATATACAATAATCATTTAGATAATCAAATTCTATTCAGATCACATACTACTCATATTCATTTATTTGAAATAACGGAAAACCTACCAAACTAGCATAGCAAATATGCTCTCTGAAGTATGATTAGGAACAACTATAATCCAATAACCATAAAGGCACCATGCTAACACATGGTATAAATATTGAAACGTACATAAGATGATCACAATGCAATAATCATAATAGGTAAATAATAATTACTACACCATATACTATTTATGCGTATTCATTTAGAATATAATAACACTTATCAACCAAGCATCTAGAGATGCTCTCTGAAGTAATAATTAAAACCCAAACTCCAACATAACAATCATAGTATTCATGGCACAACTCATATCTCAGTATCAATCCTAACAGATTCATAACATCATAGGTAAGGCACAGAGGCATAATACCAATCACAGGTAAGCACAAGGCTACTACCAACCTATCCAATAATCCATTAATAATTATTCCAATCCAATCATATCATTATCAGCACACAAGGCATTATGGTACCCTCCAACCATCCAACCTAGAGGCATAACAATATTCTAGTCATACTGATGTACGAGGCATACAGTACCCTCTTCACCTAGGATACCTAATCCTTAAGTATCGATACTCCCTATAGGGCCTATAGGTCAGAGTAAACTAGGGCATTACTAGGGCACAACAAAGACATCAAGAAACCAAACAAATTGAAGACTCATACCTCATCTCTAGGATAGCTACCCCTAGAGAGAAACCATTCCTAAACTCAAGGTCTTCCACTTTATATATTATTATTTTATTAGATGATTACAAATATTACATATTGCACAATTATTCTCATTTCCATACTTATCCATTTTTCCTTTATTTTCAATTATCCAATTCAACCCTAAAGTTAGCAGTCAAAAATAAGGTCAAAGTCAGCACTAAGGTCAACCTATTAAAAGTGTAAGGCCATCCTATATCCAATTATTCACATTTGGGTACATTAGGTTGAAATAACAAAAATTCCCTAAGATCAAGAATTATCAATTTATCATCCTTTTAAATACTAAATTCATTTTATTTATTAATTTTTTATGAAAAGGCTAAAATAAATAATTTAATTATTTATTATGCAATTTAAATTAACTATATCAAAAGATCATTTTGCCCTTACACATGTTTTTGCATATAAAATCCTATCATATAATTTTAAAGCGTACAAAATACATGTTCGCATAATCAACAATAGATAATATATATTAGATATAATTTTCAAGGTAAATAGCATAATACACTAAAAATGACTAAATTACCCATAGGGCACACATCCATAATTATTATTCCACAATTATATCCAAGCATGCTCACCCTCTTATTTTATACATACTTATCACACAAAATATTTTTTAGTCATTAGAATAATTTTAATCATAGTTTTGTACCTAAAATATTTTACATGAAATAACATGCTCAATTTATCTATTTTCATAATAACAACAAATAACACATAATTATAACGTAACGAATCATACTTAACATATTTCACGCATAAAACCCTAATGTACTATCATACAATATTTTTTATTTTAGTAGACTATAATAGTTACTTGAATTCTAGTAAAAATATAAAATTAGCGGTATCTAATAAAAATTATTAGGTCCCGCTAATCAAACTTTTATATTAAAAAATAATACTATAATTATCGAATTAATATCATAAAATAATAATTATAATATAAAAATATTTAATTTTTTAAAATTATTAAAATACCCTTACATTTAATATAAGTATCAAAAATTCTTTTTAACAAAAATATTCCTTATGCTGCGCATGCAGCATGAGCTCGCACAAGGGAAAACAAGGGGGGCTGTTGGGCGAGGAGTTGCTGTTGAAGTGTGAGGCAGGGTGGAGATGGTGGCAGTGGTGGAGGCTAGTGGTAGTTGGTGCTGATTGGTTGCCGTTGCTGGAGGGCGGTAGCTGTGGGTGGTGGCTGGCTATGGGAAGGGTGACGGTGGTGTGCTGTAGGGAGTTGGGTAGGAAGGGGAATGGAGAGGAGGAAGGGCTGCGCATGGAGGTGATGGTGGTTGGTGGTTGTAGTTGCTGGGATGGTGGATGGTGCGGTCGAAGGTTGGGGTGGTGCTGACTGATAGTAATGGTGCTGGCTGCGCTGGGGGTGGAGGTGATGTAGGGTTGGTGTCGGAAGGGTGACTGTAGTATTCTTGGATTTGACTAGCGATATTATTTGATATGTCCCTTCCCTCTCTCCCTCTGTTTTTTCTTTTCTTTTCTTTTTTCAAGCATAGCACCGATTTTATCTGAATCACTACTCAGAGGGTCCTTTACGAGGGTACAGAATTCTCTCAAGAATACTGCTGCATTTCTAATAACTCAAATCCAAGACCTCTTGGTTAAGTTGGCAAAACTCTGATCACTAACCCAAATACTCTGGGTATCTTTCTCCTCAGTCTCTCTTTCTCTCTCTTGTTTATTTATTTCCTTTGAAAGTCTGGAATCATTTGATGGACAACTTATGATCACTATCGTATAGGTACGTGGACGAAGAGAAGCAAGAAAAAATGATCATGTTTTTAAAATATAAACTACATATATATACATTTCTCAGAAATGGAGGCGTAAAAATTAAAATGAGAAAATTTTTTCGGGATAAAAAACCTTCGTCAAATAAAATTTCCGTGGTTGGTGTTAAAAATGTGGTCGATCATTTGGTGTGAATTAGTACTACTAGCCAGTACTAATATTTAAGACGTTAATAAATACTGATGAAGTAGTACTAGCTAGAACATATATAATTGCGGGATTTACTACGACATATAGTCTAGGATTCACAAGCGAAACCACCACCAACACCAAAGACCTATAGCTTTTAATTTCTTTCTGTGAACCAGACTGACGATCACTCCAGTTACACGAGAAACATGACCTTGCAAGCGAGCCACGCAGCCGTGGCAGATGATGCAGAAGGGACTTGCATATGCGTGCCCCATGCATGTACGAGTATAACACGACCTAAATAGACGTTCGCATTCAGTTTATAGATTCCCACCACCAGGCTCCAGCTTTTGAAAATTTTACCACCCTCCGCGTGACCCGGCGACCATCTCTGAGGATGAGAGACGATGACTCAAATCGTGATTGAAAAGGTCCGTCAGTACTGGAGCGATCAGTGAGACAGCTGCTGGTGGCTCATCTTAATTTCATTTTGATCTGACATGTACTCCACGATAAATTTAACATCCACACTTGAAATTTGATTAACCTTAATTAGCCACACACTGACACTGTCTTGTATTATGTTGAAGTTGTAGAAACTGATACCTGATAAAAATAAATCTATCAAAATTGAACCTTCTAGATTCCAATTTCACATAACTTGCCCAGAGGAATGAGAAGCAAAGACCCGCCCTTACCTGAATATTGGCATAAATCCTCAACAGCATTTTGAAAAGCTTTGAGTATATAACGAATTTCCATCACCCAACTCCTCTAAACTCTTCAATTATAGAAGCTTAATCTGGCCTGATGCAGAATAGATCGATGGACCGAAACAAACGGTACATATGTCAGTAATATCCATAGGTTTTGCAAACCAATTTATTACGAGAGTTTTGTCAGCTATGGAGCATAATGATACTTGTCCTTGTCATCCAATTCCTGCAATTCGTCATTAATGCAGACCAAGCATCCTATAAATCCGTTATGTACGTTCATTTATTAATAGACTTTCATCACTGTTGGTTAGTCTATTAATTGACATTCATGCTCATGTATTACTTTTGGCCTAGATACATTGGAACCTCATAGTTCAATGTTAAGAGTTAAGCTCATGAATATGGTAGGTGGAGTGGGGCTATGAACGTGGTAGGTTCATGGAAGGTTATTAATAAGGATGCCTGAACCGATATAAATGTGAAAGATTCAAGAATGACATTCGTAGAGAAATCCTGATAGATATTTTTGTGAAGGGTTCATGAATGGATTTATGGAAACTTGAATGCCATAGTAGGAGGTGTTCTCGGTCTTATTTTAGCATCTCATTTAAGAGCATCCACGACAAAGGAGCAAAAAAAAAAAATCAATACATCTTTTAAAATTAAAAAGTAATCTTTTTACCTTTTTTAAACTTTAACTACACAACAAAGGCTCAATAATATAATATTAAAATATACTATCTTATCAATCTATACCCCAATATAAACAACTAAAATATTTATTTAATTAATAATGTTATTAATTAAATGCTAATTTCTATTATTAAAAAAATAATTTTTTAAATTTAATAAAATGATATAATTTTTTTACATATATTAATATATTTTTATCATTTTAGTTAATTACAAAATTAATTATCTTCTTGATAATATTTGTATAATACTAATATTAAATATTAAAATAAAAATTAATATTTTAATATTTTTAATTTATGTTGTTTTGGCGAAATTAATTTTTATTTTACATTTTAAATGTTTAAACAATTCCTAAAATACCGTCAACGACTAAAATATATATAAGTTTTTATTTTAATAAAAATTCATATTTTTAATTAAAAGAGTACAATATAAAATATTTTACTAGTTCAACAACAATGAGTACACCAAAATATGAAATTACATAATCAAAGTAATCGAAAAACATCAATAATTTAAAGACAATGCAAGAATACAACTAAAAATACAATAACAAAAAAACATTTTAGTTTCTACCGGGACCAAAACATTGCCAGATATGCTCGATCAAATCTAGTAATAATCGATGATGAGAATCTCTATCTCGAACTTGGATAATATTTCGAATATATTGTCCATGCTCTACCGTACGCTCACAAAAATATGACTCATCTATGTCATTTTGATCAAACTGAGACATATCTGCCGCAAGTAAATATGTGTCACGTTCATCTTCAACAATCATGTTATGTAATATGATGCAGGCATTCATAATGTTGCTCAATGTTTGTACTTCCTAAAATCGTACAGGATCTCGTATAACGGCAAATCGTGCTTGAAAAACTCCAAATGCACGCTCAACATCCTTCCTAACCGACTCTTGTACTTGAGCAAATAGTTTATTTTTCTCACCTTGTGGATGACGTATAGATTGGATGAATGTAGCCCATGGTGGATAGATACCATCTGTGAGATAGTAACCTAAATTATATTGGTTACCATTAACTGTAAATGCTACATGTGGAGCACTACCATTGTAGATATCATCACACTACCACGGAAACAGCTTTTAATAACGGTTATTTTCGAGTTTTAATAACGGTTTTCAACCGTTATTGAATCGCCCGTTATTATATCTTTAATAACGGTTCATAACCGTCATTAAAAATATACAAAAACCCGCGAATATGTGCGTAAACTTCATATTTAATAACGGTTTTTACTTAAAAACCGTTGTTAAAAATGAGCTTTTAATAACGGTTCTATGGGAAACCGTTGTTAAAAATAAGGTTTTCATAACGGTTCATCAGAAAAAACCGTTGTTGAAAACCATGTTTTAATAACGGTTCGTAAACAAAACCGTTATTAAAAATTAGGTTTTAATAACGGTTTCCCATAGAACCGTTATGAAAACATAACTTTTAATAACGGTTTTGTTTACGAACCGTTATTAAAACATGGTTTTAATAACGGTTTCCCATAGAACCGTTATTAAAAGTGTATATTTTTTTTTTAGCATTTTTCTGTTTTGTTCCTGCCCACATACACAGTTGTATGTTCAAACAATTACCAAATCTGCAATGTAAAACAACATCAATTCATACCAGCAGGGTATCACACCATAATTTCAATCAATCTATAATTAGTATGCATGTCTCAATACACCAACTATACTTAGGAATAAAAATTAGTGGGCATACCACAACTTGGTAGCTCTACACCCCAAAGTAAAGAGTTCACAAATCTAGGCCGGAAGACCGAAAGATGTAGACAAAATACAAACCTGAAAATGCATGTAGAATATATAGATCGCTACCTAATACCGAATGAATGAGTGCACGTGCTTGGCCCATTGGTCTCTAACTTCATCAATTTCATCAATATTATATTGCTGGCCTCGTGCATAGTCATCGGTGAAAAACTACAACACACATGTTTCAATTAATATACAGTTAGACATTAGGTCAAAAATATATATTTCATGATTCATTAATAGAAAAATATAGAAAAGCAAACATACATGGCTTGGATCTATGTTGACCGATCTATTCTGGACTATAAGATCCATTGTTCTACATACATAGTATCCACAATCATTGCCATTTTGCTGTTGTGGACACTGTCAAATGAATTCAATTAGCTCTCTAACTATTATATATTCATTTGAATTAAAACAAAATACAAAATAGTTGTCTTCCTACTTACCATGATAGGCTCATATTGAAGATTCTTTGGGTCTGGGACACCATTCCCACCTCTCCTTTGATATGCCGTCCGTAGTGCCCTAATAAATAGAGTTGGATACATAATATTGTAAGTATAAATACCTCAAATAATGAAAATAGAATATATATATATATATATATATGTATAAATAAGCTAATGAAGTAAGAAGTGAAAAATATACTAACATGTCTATAAATTCCTTCCCACTACGACGAGCGACCTCAAAAGGCACGTCATAGGTTCTAAGGGAATCAAACACATAAACTTTATTAAGATCAGGTCGGACGGCGTACAAAACCCAATGTTCAGTTGCGAGGTGAGGAATGAGATAGAGCTTGTTGTGTCCCTCAATCAAAATGCGATCCGCTAAATAGTTAATGTGCCTACCCTCTGTTATTGTACTACTGTCAGCTATGTAGTATGGGCACACAAAAACAATAGAGGAAAGCATTCCCTCCAACGCAGCGCGACTAGCTACCAACCTATATATGGACGACAATAATAATGGATATTTGTTAATAACTAATAACTCATATAAGCTTAAGAGGTCGTAAAAATTCTATGTCTCCAAGAGTACTAAAATCTGAAATATGAAATAATGCTTACGTGACATAAACGGCGACACTTGTGGTTGACATCCATTCCTGATTATAAATGTCGCTTATGTCAACTGTCGATACCATGTAAGTAGCATCGTCCCTTCCAATATACTCAGGACGACAATCAATGGAAATATAATTATTCCCGAGGTAGTTTTGGGCATAGAAATACAATAAAGCTAATGCTGGTGGAGGTTGGCGTATTTCCGAAGAACGAATCTTTTGTGGGGCAATTGATTTTTCAGATTTAGCTCTCTTTTTTTTGGCAGCGCCGTCTTTTGTGTTGCTCGTTCTACTAGTACCTCTCTTAGTTTTACTAGCAGGAGCAGTCTTCTTCTTTGATTCCTTAAATAATAATAATAAACAAAATATGTATTGAGCATATATATATGAAAAAGGTATAAACAATGTAACTACTAAACTAGGTCTAATGAAGATATTGAATGTCAATATATACCTCTTCAGTAGTGAGACGTATCTGATCCACAGGCCAAGGCACGAAGCTTCCATGAGCTTCTAGCACTGTGGCTGCCTCATCGCCCTCTTTATAACAAGGCAAGGGCGCACTACCAATGATTGGAGTGTCAATACTCACCGGCCTTGTAAGTAGGGCTAAGTTATACCCGTAGACAGTTTGCGTTTGGGTCCTGTGACTGATGCGGACCCTTCCTTTCGCCAAAAGAGTTGAAAGATCATTCGCTAACAAATCACATTTATACAAACCCTAAACGAAAATATTACACATTATTAACTATTTATGACACCGAATACATTTAATAACAATTCAAAGTTATGTAATGCTTACCTCGAAAAGAGAAGAAAGACGTGTATCAGCTTCACAACTGTCTCTGACACTATTTACATTAGGTATGTGAAGCTGATCATGGTCGACTAAATCGGATGGCTTATACCCTTGAGATTTAATAAATGACAACTCTTGCTCCATTGTTGCCATCCGTTCAAATGCCACGTTCAATTTCTGTGTAAGGATGGCGACTTGCTCATCAGTGTTACGAGAACCACGAGATCGACCACGTACGCTCGTTTTCGTAACACCTAATCCAAGACCCCTGTGTCTTCCAGGGTGTTCTACAATTCCTATAGCCTGTGATACAATGTTATATTGGTCTACCCCCTCCTCACCATCTGACGCTTGAAATTTGTCCTGTAATGTATATAATATATGTAAAATTAGCTTGCATGAATAAGCATAATATAATAGTTTTCTAAAAGAAAAGTAAGCAGGGTTCCAAATATCTAGAAACTTACAATTTTTTTCGCTGCAACATCTACATCTTTATTAATATATCCATCTTTTGTTGCTCTAGCCTTCTTCCATAATGTACCAATATTAATGGACGAGGTACATGGGTCTAAGTCTTGGGCTATGAGCTATAAATCAAAAAATATTCTTATAATGTACCAATATTATAAAATTCGTCAGTACGCTGTAAATAGATAAATCACAAAATACATACCAACTCCTCTTCAAGGCCTGCATAACCTTTGCGAGCCATATTATGCCGGTATTTATTCTGCTTCGCAATCTCTTTATTTTTGGCACTTTTTTCCTATGTCACCAGCCAAAACATAGTGACATAGTTATTTCAATATTATGCACAATACTAGGATCGATAATAAAAATTTAATTGTTATCTAACAAATACCTTAAAATCACCCGTAAGACGATATGCAATAAATTGGTTCCAACTTTCTTGATCGATGAAACCGTATCGTTTGGGTGGATTCTGCCGTAGAGAACCATCACTCTTTCTGTACATTTTCCTACGAGCTAAAAATGACCTAAATGTTCTTAGACGCTCCCCACAATGTCTAAGAAGCCATTTCTTCCTACTCTCTGGCACATTAAATACTCTCTGCATTGTAAGACATACAAATGTATACCGATATTAATGTATTAAAATTAATAAAATTTTACATACATAAATGATTACATAAAATTGTATATTTACCGTGATTTCCTGCCAAATATGCTCCTTATGACCCGTTGGAACCTGCTTCCAATTATTATAGGAGATAGGAACACGGTTACGTGTCACAAGTGAAATGTAAGTCAAAAACATGTCTGCATAAGGGCCAATGGGAAGATTGTAAGTATTCCATCCCAACTCGACTAGTTCTCCTTTATTCCTCATATCTGTGATGATTCTCATAATTGTCGGCCCTCTTTTCCCTTCTTCATCACTGCTGTCCCTATCAATATTCTTATTGGCCATATCTCTAAAAGAAATCAATAAATAAATTATGTTAGAATGTTATGTATTGAGCATAATTGAGTTGAAAAAAACCAACATAGATATTATATGTTACAATATTATTACCCTCATTGCCTTCTTTTCCTTCTTTTTTTCCCCCTTGTTTTTGGATTAGATTTAGGATCTGATACATATATTACTTCACGATGATCATCCCTGACATATATTTCCTCCTCATTAATTGTATTGTTATCATCGTTCAATAATTGAGTTGCTTGCACAGCTGAGACACACTCGTTATTCCAATTGGCATCATTTTCATCATCACATTCATTGGCATTTCTTCTTTTCGTAGATAGTACTACAGACCATCCATTATCAGTAGGGTCAGTGACATAGAATACTTGTGTCGCTTGTGATGCTAAGATGAATGGGTCTTGTTTATGCCCTGCCCTATTAAGATCTACTAATGTGAATCCATCTTCATATCTAACCCCACTGCTGTTATCAACCCATCTGCAGCCGAATACAGGGATTTTAAATACAGTGTAATCTAACTCCCATATATGTTCAATCACACCATAATAATTCATATCTGCATAAGTTGGATTCTTGTCTTTCGCACTAGCAACATGCATTGCCTCAGCTACTAAAGTCACCCCACTGTTCTGCATTGTACTCTTCCCATCTTGTTCTTTTGTATAAAAAGTGCAACCGTTGATCACATAACTGGTATATTGAAAAACTTCATAACGAGGTTTCTGAGACAACCAGTGCAGCGTTTCGGAAATTAAAGTTGGGGAATGACCGATGAGTGGAATGATGCGATCTCTTATCCAATCAATAAAGGAAAGATTATGTTTATCGATAATCCATTTCTCAGTCTTGGATGGATTTTTAATCCGTAAAGAAGTCATATGCTCTTCAACGTACGGCTGAACATCATCACTATTGTGTAATACATATAGATGTGCTGCACGGAACATGTTAGGGTCTACACGCCCAAGCTGTCTGCCTCTAATACCCTGTCCTTCAAATTTGCCCGCATGTCGAGACTTAGGAATACCAAGAGCTTCAGCATTTGACAAGTACTTCGTGCAAAACTCAATTGCCTCTTCCACCAGGTAACTCTCAACAATACATCCTTCTGGCCGATATCGATTCTTCACATAACCTTTTATCAACTTCATAAACCGTTCAAAGGGGTACATCCAATGCCCATGAACAGGTCCTAGCATCTTTATCTCATAAACTAAATGAACAGTTAGATGTACCATAATGTCAAAGAATGACGGTGGAAAATACATTTCAAGTTGGCACAAAATAATCACAATCCCTTTTTGCAAGGCATCCAAACTATCAGGATGTATAACTTTAGAGCAGACGGCTTTAAAAAACCAACAAAGCCTCGTGATAGTAATTCGAACACGTTTTGGCAAAATTCCACGTATAGCTATCGGCAACAAGTGCTGCATCAAGATATGACAATCATGAGACTTCATGTTAATTAATTTCAACTCTTTCATCGACACGAGCCTTCTGACATTTGAAGAATACCCTTCCGGAACCTTGACACCATGCAAGAATTCACAAAATGAAATTTTCTCTTTTCTGGAAAGAGTATGACACGCCGGCGGTAAATATGTTCTTCTTCCGTTGTCTCGCGGTTTCAGTTCTTGTCTAATACCCATTTCTTCCATATCCATTCGAGCATTTATCCCATCTTTAGTCTTGCGTGGAACATTAAGTAATGTGCCAACAAGACTGTCACATATATTTTTCTCAATATGCATCACATCAAGGGTATGTCTCACGTAGAAAGATTCCCAATAAGGAAGGTTGAAGAATATTGACATCTTCTTCCACCCAACTGATGGAGGCTTATCTTTATTCTTCTTCCCAAACTTGACACTCAAATGTTTCATCTTCAGCCACACTTGTCGACCCGTCAACCGGATTGGTGCCTGCCCTTCTTCTCGGAATCCATTGAACGCTTTTCTTTGCCTACGATAATGATGATTCTTCGGTAAAAACCTACGATGCCCAAGGAACACAGTCTTTCGGCCATGTCTTAGCTGAACAAATGAAGTATTCTCCTCACATATCGGACATGCATAATGGCCTTTCACACTATAACCTGACAAGTTGCCATATGCCGGAAAATCATTTATAGTACAGAATAATAATGCTCTCAAAGTAAAATTTTCTTGACCATATGCATCAAATACTTCAACGCCCATGTCCCATAAGAACTTCAAATCATCAATCAAAGGTGCCAAATAAACATCAATATCATTCCCAGGTTGGTTTGGCCCGGAAATGAGTAAAGACAACATCATATACTTGCGTTTCATATAGAGCCACGGAGGTAAATTGTATATAACCAAAATCACTGGCCATAAACTGTAGCTGCCTTGATTGTGCGGATTCATTCCATCTGCTGAAAGTGCAAGGCGCACATTTCTTACTTCTTTACCAAATTCAGGAAACAACCCATCAATCGTCATCCATTGTGGAGAGTCGGATGGATGTCTAAGAAGCCCGTCATCTATCTTGTCATCAGCATGCCATCTTAGGTTCTTGGCATCTTCAATATCATTAAACATCCGCCTTAATCTTGGTATTATAGGAAAATACCATAACACCTTAGCGGGCACCTTGTTCTTCTTGTATCGTGGTGCTTTGCATTCAGGATTAGGACAACTATCCAAAGATGCATTGTCATTGCGATATAAAATACAATCATTAGGGCATGCATGTATCTTCTCATAACTCATGCCCATAGAGGATAGAATCTTCTTCGCTTCATACGTACGATCGGGTAGAACGTTATCATCAGGAAGCATATCCTTCACAAGCGACAATAATTCTGTAAAACTCTTATCACTCCATCCGTTACATGCCTTTAAGTTGTACAACCTTAAAGTAGCGGATAATCGCGTAAACGTCTTACAATCACCGTACAAAGGTTTCTCCGAGTCATTCAATAACTTCTCAAACATTTTTGGACAATCCCGAACACTTTCCTCAACCTTTTGAGTCATCTCCTCTAACGAATGTCCCTCATAGTTATCAAATGATGATCCACTACTATCCCTCCCAGCATCGTCATTTTCATATTTAGACTCTGTTTCCCCATGCCATATCCAACAAGTGTAGCTTGTATCAATTCCATACACAAATAAATGATTTCTCAAATCATTAGCGTTGACACGCTGAATATAAGCACACTTCAAACAAGGACAGACTATTCTACTATTGTCCCGAGCATGTTCAACTGCAAACTTGATGAAAAACTCCACTCCTTCGTTATATTCTCTAGACAGACGATTTGCAGACAACCATTTCCGATCCATATTATTTGAATCTAGATATATCCCACATGAAAGTAATTAATTATATATTAAAAATCAATTGAATTATAAGTATAATAATTTTCAAAATTATACGAATCATGCTAACAAGTTTCCAAAATTATATTAATGCTGATCAATGAAACTCCTCATACTTACAAAGAGTTCATTATATATATATGCATACATACAAACGTAGCAAAATATTATACAATTAATAGTTCAATTTACAAAAGATATGCATACTACAAGATTTAAGCAATAGCAGCACTATATACATCAAAATGTTGCTACAACTCAAATGCCTAAAAAACGAAAACTCATATCTAAAACTAAATCCCCCGATAGCCTCGTCGAGCCCGACTAAAAACTATAACTCTAAAAGTCCACTCATCACGATATATCATTTGATCCCTGACATCATCAAATGAGAGTCTACTCACGGATACTCTAGGGTAACTGAGGTGGATACTCCGAGGCAAGCTATGACGATACCTCCACTCGTCATCGATGACCATCAGTTCTCTCGATATCCTATCATACTCTCTAGCAAACATCTCACCCTCAATAAATCTCGGGTGTGGTGCATCACTGTGGTAGACAAACCACTGCAAAAAAGTAGACGTAGCCGATGCCCATGGCTCTATCTGAGGCAGGGTCAACAGAAGGTGATAAGATCTGAAATGGAAGGGGTGATAGGATGAGCCACTCACGTACAAATGACATAGCTCATTATATAACCATAT
Source organism: Tamarix austromongolica (assembly GCA_039764185.1). NCBI lineage: Eukaryota > Viridiplantae > Streptophyta > Magnoliopsida > Caryophyllales > Tamaricaceae > Tamarix > Tamarix austromongolica. Next base: position 113,448,244 of record CM077819.1, on the reverse strand, counting down.
CACATGAGTCCGTACATCTCTATGTGGCGCCATATGAAAATACAGTGGAGGGTATGTCATCTGATCACTACCTACAAATGAGAACCACTAAATCTTATCATCAAGGTTGTTCTCGAAATTAAAAGGATCTAAATTACAGAATATATAAAGTGATCTTCAACTAGCTAGACAAATCATAAATATATTCTACCAGATCATAACCAACTATGTAAACCTAACAACATCAAACTATTTAAAATAAGGACATAATCTTTAGTTATATATTTAACAAACTGGCTAAACATCAAACTATCATCAAATCATTCAAGCTACGCATAGTAAAATCAAGTAGATATTAATAAGATAATATATATATATATATATAGTACAATCTAATAAATCTTATATGATGATGATGATTATTATTATTATTATTATTATTATTATTATTATACACAATTATTCATCTCTATTTAATTTTTATCGATCACAACACCGATGCCCAACCAACCTCCTCAACTTTTCCCCAGGCACAATACTCTTATCCTTAGGATTTTTCCTTATAGCCCTAGTTTATATTTAATATAATAAACGATAAACCCTAACCCTCCCCCCTCCCACTAACCCTAACAATAATTAACCCTAATAAATTATAATAAAAAATAACACTAAACCTCATAAGATAATGATCCTAAACCTATAGCTAACCCTAACCCTAACCACAATTATTTAAGATTATATATACACATCTTATATATGAATATATTATAAATATATATACATATAATAGAACACATATAAACACACATTTTACGGAAAAACAAACATACACGTCTTACAAAATATATATATATTAAAAAAAGCATATAAATACACATGATCATCTGCATATATAATAATGTGAGTGCTAAAAAAATATATACACCTTAATTTTATACTTAGAACGTACATATCTTATGATAATAATATATATTTTAGGCTTGTGGATTCTCTTAAAATAATAATACATATTTTTATAAAATAGATTATAAACACATTTATATATATATATAGACACACACACACACACACACACACACATATATATTAAGGTCTCGGTCGGCCACAATCAAAAAGGCCACAGCAAATTTTTTTACCAACACATCGAACGATAGATTTTCGAACAACACATCAAACACAACATCTTCGGTACAACATGCATCCATTTATATATATATATACATATCAGTAGAGAGACAAATTAAGCAATATTATTGAAGGAAGAACAACACATACATAAAGGGAGCGACGGCGTACAAGTTGAGAACGGCAACGACGAAGGTACAAATGCTGGCTACGTTCGCAAGAATGGCAGAGGGGTGGTGGAGAGATGGCGGTGCGACGGTTTACCTTAATTCAGAGGAGCCGGAGCGGTGGTGCAAGGGTTCGCAATAGAAAGAGAGTACGAGAGGGAAGCGGCAGAGTGTGAAATTTTTGGCACGAAACAGAAGAGAACAAAATAAAAGGAGATATTAATAACGGTTCCTGTAAGAACCGTTATTAAAAATTGATTTAATAACGGTTCTTACAAGAACCGTTATCAAAACAAGATTTAATAACGGTTTTAAAAGAAACCGTTATTAAAACTTTGGAAATTTTAACAACGGTTCTTGTTTGAACCGTTATTAAATCAATTTTTAATAACGGTTTTACGTCAACCGTTATTAAAATTCCCGTGCAAAATTTTACGTTGCACTTTTAATAACGGTTATTACGTAAAACCGTTATTAAAAATTCCCGCGCATTAATTTTCACGGATTTGACGACGGTTTTCGAACCACCGTTACTAATGTGCCGTTATTAATTCCTGTTTCCGTAGTAGTGTCAAATACAGGAGATCGATCGAGGACATTAATATCATTACACGAACTAGGAGTACCAAAATATGCATGGCAAATCCATAGATCATATGAAGCGATAGCTTCAAGAACGACCGTCGGCTTCCTATGTCCTCGAGCATACTGACCTTGCCAACCAACTGGACAATTCTTTCACTTCCAATGCATGCAATCAATGCTACCAATCATACCTGAAAACCCACATTGCTCATTCACATAAAGTAACCGTTAGAGGTCTGATTGGTTTGGCCTCCTCAAATACTCTCCTCCGAAAATATTTATCACACCTTCAGCGAACTTCATAATGCATTCTCTTGTTGTGGTTTCTCCAAGACGCACATATTCATCACAACTATCGGCTGACATTCCATATGCCAACATACGCAAAGCGGCTGTGCATTTTTGCAATGGTGATAAACCACGCCTCCCTGATGCTTCAAATCTTTGAGTAAAGTATGGAGTGTGGTTACCTAAAGCTTCCACTATACGAAGGAAAACAGGTCTCCTCATTCGAAATCTACAACGAAATTGTGCATCCGTATAAGTTGGATTCTCAGAAAAGTAGTCAGCATACAAGCGATTATGGCCACCTTGACGATCCCTATTTATGTAATTACGTTTCTTAACTCTTCTTAGTGGTTGCGCATATTGTGAAAGCTCTTGTATTAACTTATGCCGGTGGCGTAGTTGATTTTCAAGGTTGAATATGCAATCATCGACCTTTTGTACTATTTCATTTTCTATATTGTTGGATGTATTGTACTCTTCATCATCTAATGAAGACTTCGATGAAGAATGTGTGGATGAGCTAGAAGACATGTTTTGCTTAATTCTTTGTGGAACTTGATAGTTGGTAAGAATATATAGTGGTAGATGGTTTAGGTTGTTGGCCTAACTTCATGTCAAATATATAGAGCTTGTGGATTTTGTAATAATGTAGATCACAAATAATGTGTTGGGTGAAGACAAAGGCAACCCATGTGCGTATAATTATGGTGTTCTGATGCATTGGAAAAAAACAAAGGCATCCAATGAGCCTACAATAATGTATATTCTTACCTAAAAAGCATAACACAAATAATGAGCTACGTAAAGACAAAGAAACCCATATTCATACATTATTGGTGTTCTAACAACTAAAACATTAATGATTCTTTGGAATACAACACATTACTTTGGAACACAACCATCAAGTTGAAAATTACTTTGGAATACATCAAAAGAGTAAAAATTAAACAAAAGCTGGTACAAAAAGTTAAAATGCGGATAACTATAACATTACTTTGGAACACAACATAAATGCATAAAACATACAACAACATAATAAAAATAAATAGGAGCATTAATCAGAAGTCTTCCTCATTCATCATCTTCAGGGCACAAGTCAGCTTTTAATTGTGCAAACCACCTATCTTGTTGAGGTGTTCTATTTTGTAGTAATGATAATTTCTCATATCGTCTCCACTTCTTCATCTTGATCTTATCCTCATCAATTTTTTCCCTATGAGCTTCCAACTTCATCTTTTCCTCTACAATTTTGGCATAATTTTGAATTGTGTGAGACGCCTCATTTATTGATTGATTGGCTGCATTTACTGAATTAATTGCCTCATTGACAATAGCACGTTTTCCTGTTTGTTGCTTTCTTAGAGGACGAGGTAGAAATTCTTCTATTAGGGGGGCAACACTAGTTGGAGTACTGGGATTTGAGGATGTATTCGAGTATGCACCGCTTTCATTCACCCTACTCCTCTTAGTTCCAATGCTTGTAGATTCAGATGGTGGGTCATGATATTTGGCTTTCCACTTTGGCTCATGCCTCAATATTTCCCAAACATGCATTCGGTTAAATTTCCTACCTTTAGTAGTTACATAGAATTGGCATGCTTTATCAAGAACATCAATTTCTAATTCTCTACTTTTTTGCTTTCTAAGCGCTTGATTGTATGCAGCACTAAACTTTGTGCTTTCTTTTGAACTCGTCCTATAGTGATTCTTGCATTGATTGGGGGTTCGTTCACGACTAGAACCTCTAAATTTATTACAGCCTTCAGCGATTTTACCCCAAAAAGTATCAAACGATTGATTAGTTCCTACAAAGATATTATTCATCACATTAATATACGTATGGACTAATGTCTTGCTATCTTCTCTGGACCAAGTAAACTTTGGATGCTTTTTTTTTCCTCGAGTGTATGTCAACAACAGGACTTTCCTCTTCCCCCTCCGGCTCCTCCTCCTCCTCCTCCTCCTCATCATCATCATCATCATTGCCACCACCGTCAACATTTCCAGCAATTTCTTCATTGACATCGTTCATACCAAGTTGTGTCGAGAAAGTATAAAAAAGCATTTGTGACATCTGTGAACCTCTACTAGAACCAGGGGTCATAGGGTGTTGATCTATCGAAGGTTCCGGTGAATAACCTCCTTGATTAAAATTTCATCTTTCAGATTGAGTGGGTAGAAAAGTTTGAGCTTGTGGATAAGAGTGGTTTGGTGAGTATGAATCGAATTGTCTAGATGGTGGATGTTGAGGTTGAAGTTGAGAAAATGGTGGTGAGTTCTGACTGTATTGAGTGGGTGAAAAAATTCGAGCTTGTGATTGATCTAGAGTTGGTGTGTAACAATCAAATTGTTGGAATTGTTGTGAAAGGTTTGGGGTATTGGAATTTATTTGAGAATTTTCCTAATATTCCATATTGGGTACTTGGACTCCATAATTATGCATATTTTGAATATGTTGTGTACCTTGACGAAGTTGGCTACTTTGTGGTTGTTGACGGGGTGGATGAGCTTGTGGAATTACTTGCTTTCTAACTCTACCTTTGCCTTTGTTGATGGTATGATTTGAATCCATTTTGAAGGTAATTATTACAATAATTACAATATTAGTGTTAAATAAAAAATTAATAGAGTTTATAGTAGTAGAGTAAAAATAAAGAAGATCAACAATTTCTAATAGTAATTAATAATAACATTAACAACCATAATAAAGACAATGACAATAGAAATTAAATATACTAACATAAATATTAATTAATAAGACTAATAATAACAATAAAAATAACTATATAAGAGTAAATAAATAAATTTTTAACTAGATAGTTGTTATTATTATTAATAAATATTAATTAATAATACTAATAATAATAATAATAATAACTAGATAAGAGTAACTAAATAAATTTTTAGTAGATAATAAAAATAATAATAATAACAATGACCAAATAAGAGTAACATAAATAAAATTATAACTAATAACATTAACAATAATAGTAATAGTAACTAAATAAGAGTAATTTAGTCTCTTTTTTTTTTAAAAAAAAGAGTCATTAAAATAGATTTATAACTAATTAATAATAATAACAATAACAATAATGACAACAATAATAATAAAAGATGGAAAATGCTGTGAAAAATATGATATGGAGGCAATCTATTTATAGATTCCAAAATTTATTATTATTATTTTTTAAAATGTGAAGATAATAATGAGGATAATAAATTATTCAAAAAAATCTAGCTGACAAATAAGATATTGACACTTGGAAAAAAATATTAATAATTTTATTTTTATTTTTATTGATCAAATAATAAAGAGATTGTTGTAAAAATTTTATTATTTATTATTAAAATATTGATAAAATACAATACCAATTGATTTTTATGTCGGCACACAAAATTACGCCCGACACATATTATTCACCCCGTTGCCACCCTGTTTCCCCGTTGTGGGGGCTCTAAGGAAACACTATCACATCTTCTTCTTTTTTTTCTTTTCTTTTTTTTTTCCATTTTTCCGTTTTAAAGAAAGTGGCAAAGTTTATTGATGTGTGGAATAATTACAACTACAACGTAACTCAATGAACTTATATAAATAAATTTTGAAAAAAATACTTCTTAAATTTTTATGGGAATTTGAGTACCTAATAGTCATTACAACAACAAAAGTGGTTGCTAGAAGCAAAAATCATTGCAAAAGAATCATTTGGCGACAACATAAGTTATTGTAGAATCATTATTGGGCATTGCAAAAAACAATTATTTTTATCAATGTCAAATTTTTTTATAATAAACATGTCGTCATTAAAAATATATATTTTAAAATTTTGGAAAAAATTTTGTCTTTAAATAATTGTTGTCAAAGCACTTTCATAACGAAAAAATATTGTTGCAAAAGCTCTTCAGTAACAAAAAATATCATTACAAAAACTCCTTGGTAAAATATCACTGTAAAAGTTAGTTGGTAATGAAAAAATATCATTGCAAAAAAAATTATAACTAAAAATTATCATTGGAAAGCCCTTGATGGCAAAAAAAATAGCATTGACAAAGGTTTTTCATAACCAAAAGATCTGTTGCCAAATATAATTAGAAAAAAAATTATAAAATAATATATGATGTAAAAAATATTTATTTTATGAGAAATTATTATCAAATATTCTCATCATGTTATTATTATTATTCTTATTATATATAAAATTAAAGAGAGTTAGGATTTAAACTCTCACTTAAGTCTGTCTAAATATGTGTAGTCCTTGCTTACCATTCCTAATCACTAAATATGACTTAAGTCTGCCTAAATGTGTAAAATTTTATGTAAAATTAAAGGAGAGTAAGGCATTTAATGAGAACAATATCAAACACTGCACTTCTATTAATATATTTATCATCTTACTTACCATTCCTACTCACTAAATAGGACTTGTGTCTAAATATGTGTAGTCCGTAATATACTTGTAAGCGACTAAGTTACTGTCAGCGCGCAGTACTAGTAAGTTGGGCCTTGTCGTGGAAGATTGTTGAAAGCTTAGTTATGTCTACAGGTGCAGCAAGCAATCTATGTTCGAGATAAACTAGTTACCTTTTACCTGCTGTAATTAGCTGTTTTTAGTTTAATTACTTTTACCTGCTATAGTTACTAGTTTCTTACTGTAATTTCTTTTCAACATGTGTTCGAATATAGTAAAACTAATTTTACTATTCTGTGAAATCAGTTTTCTATATAATAGAGTTAAAAGGATTGTATTCTACACATTCAAGAAATAAAGATTCTTCATTCTTTAAGTCTGTCTTTTAATATGGTATCAGAGCTTTAACTCGATCCATTCTTCCTGTTTGCGTTTCCTCAATCTTCATTCCACATTGTTCCGTGTTCTTTCTTTTTTTAATGGATGCTGCAGTTAATGAAAGTCATTTAACCCAAACTCTTGACTTATCCTCCAATCCATACTACCTGAGCCCTTTGGATCATCCTGGCTCTGTTCTTGTTTCAAAAATATTTGATGGAACGGGATACACTTCCTGGAGAAGAGCTATGCTTATAGCTTTCTCAGCAAAAAGGAAGTTGGGATTTACCAATGGACGAATTAAAGAACCAAACGAAGATGACCCTTCATTTGAAAACTGGCATGCATGTAATTCCATGATAATTTCATGGATTCTCAATACCTTGAGTAAGGAGATTTCAGACAGTATTATTTTCATCAAGAATGCCAGTGAAATATGGTCAGACCTGAATGAAAGGTTTGGAAAATCTAATGGAATGTCTCGTTTGCAACTCAAAAGGGACATTTCAAATACCATTCAAGGATCTGATAATATATCAAGTTACTTCAAAAAAATCAAAAGGTTATGGGATGAATTACAATCGGTTCATCCTTTTCCCATATCCACCAGAGAAACTCAACAATACTTCGAAGAAGAACATCTTCTGCAATTCTTAGTTGGTCTCAATGATAGTTATTCCAGCACAAGAAGTGTAATTATCATAACAAAACCTCTTCCCACTGTTATTCAAGCTTATTCCATGCTCTTGCATGAGGAAAAATAGAGAGAAGTCAGTGCTCAACCCTTTTCATTCCAAGAACAATCATCTTTTGCTGTGCAAGGTCAAAAGAATTCAAGATTTGAAGGAAAGAAGTCTAATTCTGTGTGTACATATTGCAAGAAAATGGGTCACACTAGAGATCAGTGTTACAGATTAGTGGGATTCCCAAGTGATTTTAAGTTCACAAAAAAAAAAAAGGGTTCTCAGGTATTGTTCAGGGAGAAACTACAGATGACATTAAGAATAATCTTCCATCTCAAGTTGGGCAAGGAGGACTTCAATTGACCAATGATCAATATAGGAAATTACTTGCTCTTCTTAATCAACCAAAAGACTCCTCTAAGGATAATTTCATACAAACCAACACTATAGGTAGTCACATGTCCATGTCCTTCATGTCTCATGGTTCCTTCCTTGATAACTACTGGATCTTGGACACTAGTGCCTCTGATCACATGTGTGCCTGCAAATCTTTTTTTTTCTCTTCTTCTGCCTTTGAATACTCCATACAGCATAACTTTACCTAATGGATATTCTGTTAATGTGAAGTTGGCAGGAACTATCCACTTATCTAATCTTACCTTGACAGATGTTCTATATGTTCCTCATTTCAAATATAGTCTGATCTCTATCAGTAAACTCTTATTCAAATCTTCCTGTACTATCTCCTTTACTCATGATCTTTGTTTGATGTAGGGCCCTTCAATGAAGGAGCCTCTGGTTCTTGGTAAACTCAGCAAAGGACTCTACCTTCACTCTCAAACTGAAGACCAAACATCATGCAACATCCCTTCAGCTTTTTCTGTCAATAATTTTTTTGTTCATAATACGAATTCTTGTAAATCCTGGCACATAAGACTAGGGCACCTTCCTTTTGAAAAGTTGGAACTTCTCAATGTCATCAATACTTCCCAATGTAATAAAAATTTGATTGTGCCTTGTACTGTCTGCAACCAAGCTAGACAGCATCGAATTTCCTTTTCTCATAGCTCAGTTCATACTAAGTCCCCTTTTGATCTTGTGCACATCGATGTTTGGGGGCCATACCAGAAACCCACCTACAATGGGCATAGATATTTTCTTACTATAACAGATGATTTTACAAGGCATACATGGGTCCATCTCCTCAGTACTAAGAGCAATGATTTTCCTGTTCTCAAAGCTTTTATTGCTATGATCAAAACTCAATTTCAAACCACTGTTAAAATTATCAGAAGTGACAATGCTTATGAATTAGGATCAAGCAAAGAAGCTCAGGCATATCTCAGTTCCCTTGGTATTGTTCATCATACATCCTGCCCCTATACTCCTCAACAAAATGGGGTAGTTGAGAGAAAGCACAAGACTTTGCTGGAAGTTGCTCGAGCCCTTTACTTTTAGTCCAAAGTTTCAGCTCAATTTTGGGGAGATTGCATTCTTCATGCAACATATCTTATAAATCATTTTTCTTCCACTGTTTTACAAAATAAATCATCTCATGAAAGACTTTTCAAGAATCCACCTAATTTTTCACTTCTCAAAACCTTTGGATGCCTATTTTATGCTTCCACCTGCCCTAGATCCCATGACAAGTTTTATCCTAGGCTCACCCATGTATTTTCCTTGGGTACCCTATTGGTAAAAAGGCATACAAACTTTTTAATCTCACCACGCAAAATATTCAAATCTCTCGAGATGTAATTTTCCATGAACAACATTTTCCTTATCAGCATATAAACCTTCAAAATCTTCCTGATAACCACTGTCCTTTTCCAATAACAGATCATCCCATTGTTGAAAATCCTATTACATCTTCTTCCTCTCCTTATGTGCCTCCAAATGAATCCACACCTCAATGATCTCCCACTGATCATGATGTCAATATGTCATCCCAAACAAGTCATTTAGATTCTAATGCAGATCCGAACCCTCTTCGTCTTCGACGTTCCACAAGACAAATCAAACCACCTTCACATCTCCATGATTACATATGCAGTAATGTATTATCTTTCAAATCTGATAGTCATCCCTGCTATGATATCACATCTCATGCTGCCAATCATTCCTTCTGTCCTCATACTATCACAAATTTCTACATCAATTCCCATTTTCCTCATTCTTCCTCCAACTCTTTTTGCAATTTCACATCCACTCAACCCACTGCCCACACTCTTACTGAACCTTTCTCTTATAGTCAAGCTGCTAGTGATCCTTCCTGGCAAGCAGCTATGGATACAGAATTCACTACATTGAAGGATAATGATACTTGGGACATTGTAAAACTTCCCAAAGGAAAGAAACCCATAAGTTGTAAGTGGGTATACAAGCTGAAGTATAATGCAGATGGTAGCTTAGAAAGACACAAAGCTCGTTTGGTGGTAAAGGGTTTTACTCAAAAGCCAGGTGAAGATTTTACTCAAACTTTCTCTCCACTTGTGAAGATGACTACAATCCGTTGTATAATTGCCACTACTGTTAAGATGGGCTGGTCTTTGTACCAATTTGATGTTAATAATGCATTTCTTCATGGCAACCTGCATGAAGAAATCTACATGAAACCACCTCCTGGGCTTTCTCTCCCCTCACTATCTTTGGTTTGCAACCTCAAAAAGTCTTTATATGGTCTCAAACAAGCCTCTAGATAGTGGTATGCTAAACTTTATGAATCATTGATATCCAAAGGTTTCACTCAATCCCTTAATGATTACTCCATGTTCATTAAATCACTCCTGGAAGCCTGATTATTGTGGCAGTTTATGTTGATGATATTTTAGTTACTGGGAATGATAATTCAGAAATTGAATGTTTGAAGGCATTTCTGGATAGCCATTTTAAGATCAAAGATCTTGGAAAACTTCATTATTTCCTCAGAATGGAATTTTTTTCTATTCCTGAGGGTATGGTTATCACCCAGAGGAAGTTTATCAGTGAGATTTTATAGACCTATGGTGTCCATGATCTATCTCTAGTTAGTAGCCTTCTTGAACTGAACATCAAGCTTCACCCTGCTATGGACCAACCTATAGAGGATCCTTCTCTATACAGACAGCTCATTGGCAAGCTTAATTTTCTTCTTCACACACAACCTGATCTAGCCTTTTCTGTCCAATTTTTCAGTCAGTTTATGCAGTCTCCCTCTCAAGCTCACTGGTTCGCTGTAATACATGTCCTTAGATATCTTAAAGGCAAGCCATCCCAAGGAATTCTTATAAAATATTCAAAGGATATTAATTTACTTGCGTACTGTGATTCAGATTGGGCATCTTGCCCTTTCAGCCGACGTTCAGTCAGTGGCTTTCTCATACTCTTAGGCGGAAGCCCGGTATCTTGGAAGTCAAAGAAACAACAAACTGTCTCTTTATCCTCAGCTGAAGCTGAATATAGATCCTTAAGACGTTTAACTGCTGAATTAGCATGGTTAATTCGATTATTAAGTGAGCTCTCTGTTCCTAATATTCGTCATATTCCAGTTAAATGTGATAATCAAGCAGCTATCTACATAGCTAAGAATCCAGTTTATCATGAACGTACAAAACATATAGAACTTGATTATCATTACATTTGTGAACAACTTCATGCAGGGCTTATATCTCTTTCTTATGTTCCTACGGCCTCTCAATTGGCGGACATCTTCACCAAACCTCTTACTGGAAAATTGCATACTTCAGTTCTTCCCAAGCTGGGAATGGTTTCCCCTTCTCCAGCTTGCGGGGGGGGGGGGTGTTAGAGATAAACTAGTTACCTTTTACCTTACCTTTTACCTGCTGTAATTAGCTGTTTTTAGTTTAATTACTTTTACCTGCTATAGTTACTAGTTTCTTGCTGTAATTTCTTTTCAACATGTGTTCGAATATAGTAAAACTGATTTTACTATTCTGTGAAATCAGTTTTCTATATAATAGAGTTAAAAGGATTGTATTCTACACATTCAAGAAATAAAGATTCTTCATTCTTTAAGTCTGTCTTTTAATAATCTGTGTACAACCACATCTGAAAATAGAAAAATGAAAAGTATTATGAACAAAATAAATAAGATAGATGAAGACAAAATCTGAGACGTAGGAGCATTTTCGGGGAATTAGATCTTCATTTTCTACTAAAAGAGTAAACGACCTATATTTGCAATCAACGAAAGTAAACAATTTAGTGCGTGTCCTACAAGCTGAGAAAAGGAGAATAAGAGAGATATTCCACCATCAAGTAAGTGAACTTATATTCTTACTTGTGTGATGCATCTTGTTGCCAAAATACAAATGAGCTTGCTGAAATATGGCTAATCAAGTCGATCAATATTCTATGTAAAGCAAAAAAATTAAGGGTGGTAAGTGGAGGGGAAAAAAAAAATCATCGCCAAGAATGTATACATACTTGCAACACTACATGGATAAAGCACAAAGACAAATACCATGAAAAAAAAAGGGGGAGAAATCAACGGAACGGAAGCCACATTAGATCATTAAGAATTTATGAACATAAAAGATCCTCTGTGAATGATACTTACAACCGTCTGATCAAGAGAGACAGTTAAAGCCGGCCTTAGATGATGAAAGTATTAAAGAATCCAACATTTCCCTATACTTGGATTCAGATGGCATCTGCCAACAAAAACCCAAGGGCTGTATCGTCGAAGCATGAAGGGATCCATCATACTGCAAAAAAATTGTGGGCAGCAATAGTGCACTCGAGTTCCATTGGATCCAACTGTTCACCATTCCCTTTTGGTTATTTGCTTGTCACCTTGACAATGACTGCGCTATAAAATACTGCACTTATCATGGATTTACCGTGGTTCCATGCACTGACAACAAACATTGTTCTAGGATGTTGCTCTTTTCCAATCAGCATAGGCATTAGAGAAAGCCACATCACGAATAAAACATGAGTTGAATTTTAATATAAAGTAAACAATGGAAATATGATAATATATATATGCATATAAATCTTTAAGAATATTTGCTCATGGGTGAATAGCATATAGTATGACATCAATAGTGATCTAGATCAGTACAATGACATATAAAGGGTGATTTGCGAAACAAAGTAAAATATCATTGATAAATTTGTACAGTCTCCTACCAAGGGTTTCTCCATGTTACCTCTTGCTTAATGTTAATAGTATCAAATGCAAATAAATGTATGAAATAATTCATTAAAAGAAACACACTCTACTGTCGTACATATAGACTAGCAAACACAAGCTAGCATCAAACGCTTACGTAACCAGAATTTCTAACGTAATAGTGGCTGAATAAAAAGGTAGGGGGTTAAAGTAAAATATAATAATAATAATTTCCCATTGTAAAGAAATAAACTAATTTAAAACTAATATATCCTAATTAGTTTGTCTTATGGGAGTCAATATCTTTTTCCCCAAAAAATAAACCAGAAGAAATGCATATGATGGACAAAGTGTACTAGTGTAGGTCATTGAAATTATAAATTTCTCTACCTTTTAGTTCCTTATCACACTTGCCTGTCATAATAATAATAATAATAATAACCCAAAAGAGTGAGACTTAAATAGAAAGAATATTTTAGTTGAAAATAGCTGTAAGTTTTTGTTTGATAGGTAAAGGATTCATTAAGCCTTAAAGGCACGAGGATTTACTTCCGGTATCATTATAAGAGTAATAACCCACTTTCAACTAGATCTAATTATATGTAATTAATTATATAAATAATTGTAGGATATTTTATAGCATCAAGAGTTTTTGGGTAATTCATTAGGAATTGCAATTTTACGGGTAGATGCATTTTACTTATAAAATGTTATTTATATATGTAAACTTTTGAGTTACGCCTTGAAAAATATTCTTATAAATTTTTATTTGGGTACTAAATAGTTTAAAATATAAATCTATAGGTTTTAGTTTAATTTTATATGTATTTGTTATCCCTTTTAAAATTGGCATGCTAATTAAAAGTCATATCAATTTTGTCTTTAAAATTATGGAAATTTATATTTAGGTTTTAAATGAGTAAAGCGGAGGTTATGGAAATTTTTGTAATTTTATGAATAGTTTTGGTATTCATTTTTTTAATTACCTTTTAAACTTGTTAATTTACCATCATATCAATATTTTATATATCAAGCATTGTTTTAAGCTCATGACATTTTACATGTGAGTTTAAAATATTAATTTAATTGTTTTCATATATTTTTTTTGTAATTTTAAGAGCTTTTTTGATAGTTTCCTTAATTTTATCCTTTTTTATTGATATTTCCACAACTAAAAATAATCTATAAATCCTAAAATTTCTTTTCACCCAAGATATTACTTATCTGCAATTCCATGATCATATTTTGTATCAATTTGACCATTTTATTATTCATTCAACCAAAAATTAGCCAAAGTCACTTTTATATAATTTCTACTTATTCTAGTTGAGTCATTTTCATTTTTCATACATCCAACCTTTTTCACTTGCATTCCCCATCATCATAGTTGTGACTAGGACCTACACATCATCATCTTTTTTTTTTTTCATAGTTGTGAAAACAAGAAAAAGAAAATATATTGATTGAAAAAAAAGCACCATCGAAAGAAATGACTCAAAAGAAAGACCACACGTTATGAACCGCCTCATCGATTCTGTATAAAAAAATATCTCGCCTATTCTTGAAACAAAATCTGATCTTCGATTTGATAAGCATAACTATCTGCCTAACGCATACTTGATGACTTTCAAATACTATCTTGTTCCTCAACTCCCATATAGCTCCCATTATTGCAAAAAATGTGGCAGTCAAAATTTTCCTCCTAAGACCCCTCCTTCCACCTCCTAGCCAAGTGAGAGCATTATCCATTGTGGACCTTAGCATCACCCACATGAAATCGAATCACTCACAAATCTCATACCAGATCTTTTCCATTACTATACAATGAAGGAACATGTGATTGACTAGCTCTTGCTCAATCTTACAAAAAGAATAACCAAATTCCCTTATATCAATGAGCTAGAGCCAAGCTAATCTATCTCATTTATAAGTCTCTTTTAGATGGTGAACCAAGCAATAAGTTCGATCCTCGGTAGTGCTATACTGATCCAAACTCTATTGAAAACACTACTCCTCCTTCCTTCCTCATGAAGAAGTTGATATGAGGTCTCACAAACGGATCTAACTTAGAAGACCCCTTATCGTCATAGGCTCAACTTATTGAATCCTTCCTATTCTTGCTTAGGGAATACTGCCGAATCAAACTTCCCAAATGCTCCACCTGATCCTCCTTCCAAGAAAAGAATCTAAGCCTCAACAATAATTTCCACCTCCACTACTTTTTCCTTTTGCTGACCTGAAGCCAGGAATAGTCTCAAAAATAAAACTTTTGGAGTACCATGCTCTATACACTTATCATGCTAAAGCTTGACACTACTACCATTTCCTAGAACAATCTTACCTCTCCATCCCATATCCCTTGGTTTACTGCTTGGTTTTCATAACTTTATTCAACCTAAATACACTTTAACACCTTACACTTTTAACTACCTTGTACTTGATCATTCAAGTGTTTAACAAGCTACCCCTCTCCTTCTTGCATCTCCATATTTTAGTTATTACATCCCCTAGTTTAGATATACCCCAATTTTCTTACTTTTTATTTATTTATTATTATTTAGCCGTTCTCTTATTTTCTCCTATTGGTTGCTCCCACCTTTCTCTTCATTTTGATTATTTTGCTAAGTGCTCTTAAGCTTTTTGAGCATATAATTAAGACCCATCATCCTCTCTTTTTCCTTATTCTCTCATTTTCAATTCTAAATTTCCTTTTATCTAGACTTTATTTATTTAAATTGTGAAGTTGCCATCTTTTGTCTCCTTTTTTTAAAGGCGTTAAAATTCTTTTAGTAGTTCTTTGTTTAGTTTTACTATTTATTCTTAGAAATAGGTAACCCATATGCTCCTACTAAACAAGAAAAAATCATGTGATAGATGTTTAGGCTTCCCTACGTTATGCTTAAGTATAATTGTAATACTCCATTCTCTCAAATCTTAATTACCATGTGCGATTGACCTAGTAGCATGTCTAAAAAAACATATATATTCTATTATCAAGTCTCATTCCATTTGTGTTAGTTTTTAGATATTTTGTCGATCATTTCTCTCATTTGCATAAAACACATTTATTGTAATTCGTCCTATTATGGCATTTCACTCTTTTTGAACCCATCAAAATTTGTGGATATATAACACCTTGAGTTGATACGACCTCATGGGGGCTATCTTAGAGCACTTTTGGATTGATTGGCTAGCCCCACAGATCAACACGGGTCCTTTTCAGCGTGCTTTGTCCTCACTCATGTCCTTCCCAATAAATTGTTAAAAAATTTCTAAAACTTCCTAGGAGGGTCACCCATCCTAAAATTGCTCCATGGCCAATACATTTAATTATGGAGTTCTTAGGAAGGAATCGCTAAAATGATGGTATACCATATTGATATAAGTATCCAAATAAATCCTTATAATTCTCCTCTCAAATTAGGGTATTACATTCACCCCCATTAAAAAAACACAACATCCTCCTTGCGCCTCAACCATTAACTATCTCAATATAGTTTATCCCAAGATTCATCCCATTAGGTGGCTGGATAGCTCAAACAAGTTCAGCTTACGGTCACAGTTTTGCCCTGATACCATTTGTAACACCTCGAGTTGATACAACCACTCGGGGGCTATCTTGGAGCACTTTCAGATTGATAAGATGGCCCCACAGATCAACACGAGTCCTTTTCAACATGCTTTATCCTCACTCATGTGCTTTCCGAGAAATTTTTTAAAAATTTATAAAACTTCCCAGGAGGGTCACCCATCCTAAAATTGCTCCATGGCCAACACACTTAACTATGAAGTTCTTAGGACGGAATCACCAAAAGGATGGTATATTATGTTGATATAAGTAGCCAAATCAATCCTTATAACACTCTGCTCAAATTCGGGTATTAAAAGATCAATCTAAAAATATTTCTAAGTTCATTCGTCCATTTTATTCATTCATGTTTCGCCATTTCCTTCTGAATCGTTAAATCTTAGAAAACATTCATTGATGTGATTAGACTATCTTAGCCAGTTTTGCTATTTTTAATCAGTTAGTCATCAAATAAGTTCTGAGAACAAATATTTTTATATATTTAATTTTCTAAAAAGATTCTACATTAATCCATGGTAATTTGAACACCCCCTATTATTCATTTTGTGCATTTGTAGAAAAATATATCTTTGAGACTTATCTATCTTTTCCTTTTTTGCTCATTTTCCATCCATCGAACTCCAAACAAACTTTGATATCCAATATTATTATATATTCAAGTTTTTAGAATTATTCACGACATTTCCATAAATTTTTTATAAAATTTGGCACTCAATTGATAGGTTTCCCAATAAGTGCTCATTATTGTACTTTCTTACAATTTAATTCAGCATAATAAATTGGAACCAATACTCTAACCATTATTTTAATCCTAATTAGTCTTCTAAACAAAACAAATCAAATTTATAACTTAGTTATTTTTAACCTAACGAAATAATATAATTAGTACTATAATTATGATTTTATGATATTTCTATTGCACAATCAACCATAGCCTAACCTATCTCTTACACCCCTACTTCTAGCACTTAAGTGAGGCTAAAGTAAAATAAAAAACACAATTCACACTCCTCCCTATCAGATCTCACTTTATTTTTTTCAAATCATGCATTCCATTGCAAATCATAAATTTTCAACAAAGTTCAAAGTTGATTACTTTTCAACTTACAGAAACTTGTTCTCTCTCTCTAGTTGTCCTATTCCTTTGGTTTTTATTTCTTTAGAAATATTACGTTACATAGTACAAATCCATATAATTTAAATCCCTTAAGTAAATTTATTTGAAGCTTATTCATAACCAATCTTTTGCTTCCTAACTAAGTTCACAAAATCAGCAAAACTAATTTTTTCTTTGACTTCTAGGAGCTAACACTACAAAATAATTGACTTTTGCCAACAGAAACTTAGGCACAGATACTTTTTCTGTTGGTAAAAGTAACTAATACCAACAAATAATTTTCTGTAGGTAATAATGTAGTTTTTCCCATAGAAATTTTTTATCTGTTGGTATTAATATGTTATGCCAACGAATCTTTTACCATCACTTATATCTGTGGTTATTAGTAGTATTATACCAACAGATTTAATACCCACTTTTACATCTGTTGGTATTAGTGTTTATGAAAATCAACAATAATATTGATTTTTATATAATTTTAATAATTATTAATTCTATTCTTTTTAATATAATATAATAATAATAATAATAATAATAATAATAATAATAATAATAATTAAGTCATTAATCATTATTAGAAATAATAGTTTACATATATTATTATTAATTATTATTTTATTTCTAATTTTTTATATTAATACTGTTGATAATGGTGTCTTTTAACAATTATAATGAAATAATATATATTATATCTACTACCATTTACTATTAAATTAATTTATTATTAAATACTACCAATTATCATTCAAATCTATATTATCTTAACAATAATAAATATTATCAATAATCATTCACATTATTAATACTATATTAGTAATTATTAGATACTATTATTAATTTATTTAAAATAATGATTCATATTATTCTTATTAATATAATTCTTTATTAATGATTACTAAGAATAATTGTTTTAGGACATTATTATTATTATTATTATTTTAATAAAAAATATTATTACTAATTGTTGGAAATTATGATTAATATTTATATTATTCATATTTGTATTTATTTCCCATTATTAATTATTTTTAATAATAATTATTATTTTATTATAAATTATGATTAATATTATCTTAATAATACATTATAAAATATTAATTTTGATTAAATTTAATCTATTTAAAATTATATTTTTGACATAAATTCTTTTAAATATTTGAAAAAGAAAAAAAAAAGCATCGGTCGACGCACGTAGCTACCCCCCGCCCCTTATTCCCTTTCCTGTTTGAGTCTCGACAACAATCACCACATTTCTTCTGTCTCGACGCCTGTGCCTCCCTCCCTTGGTTCCTGTGGTTCGCTGTCGAGCGACCGTCCACACCGCCTCGCCGCCGCTCGACCGTGTCGCCACAACTCCCGATCGCCGCACACGGCAGCATCAAGGGAGCAGCAGCAGCGGAACAGCAGCAGTGGAAGGGTAGCAGCGGCGCGCCATCGGCCAGACATCTCTAGCGTCTGTCGGCCACCGGCGATTGCTCCTCTCCCACCGACGAAGCTCCGCCGCCCTTTACCTACATTGATATGGCTTATTTCGTTTGGTATAATTTCCCGAAACCCTAATTTTTTGTTTTGATTAATTATGAAAGAATGTGCTTTAATTAAGCTAAATTAGTTATTTAATTAAGTATATATGTATTGTATGATTGAATTGGATATGCTAATTATGTGATATATGTTGATTTCTAGAATTTGTGATTATTGACCCGGTTATGTCCGGATATGTTGGATTCGGTCTATTAAGCTATTTGGGATAATTTGATTATGCATTATACTTTAAAATATACTTAATTTCGTATTGGAGTTGTCAATTTAAGAAAATTGTGTGAAATTATTCGGAATTTGATTTTTAGGTCAAATCCTTGCGGATTTAAATTGAATTGTATAATTGAGTTATTTTATTAAATTGATTATACATTTTGTAATAGAATATGTTTAATTTCATTTCGGAACCGTCAATTTAAATATTTTGGCAAGATTTGACCGAATTTATAGTACGGGCTCAAAAACGCTTATTATGTTAAATTGGGTATTTTTTTATTTTTTTTAATCAATTGAGTATATAATATGTTATAAAATAGGTCTTATTACATTACAAAAAATTTAATTTAAATAAATTAATAAAATTTGACCGAGTTGTATTTTTTGTCCTAAAACCCTAACTTTCAAATAAAATTATGTAAATTATCATTTGTATAGTTTATTCTAAAATTGATTTTATAGAATTATTTAAAATGACCTTAATTGTATTTTAACACATTCAATTTGGATTAATTGGTTTGAATGATCCGGATTTGTATTTTGGACTTTAAAACCCTAAGTTTTGGGAATAGATTCTGAAATCAATTAAATTGAGTTAAAATCAGCTAGCTTAATTTGAATTAAAATCAATTAAACGAAGTTTTTAACTTATCGTTTGGATTAATTTTATGAAATTGATTGATTTGATATTTTGGGGTTGTAAGCCCTAATTATGTAAGTGATTTTTATTAAAATTTACTCACTTTCTATTCTTTTATGTTTGAAATAGTTTTTCTAATTTAGTGTTTACATTTTCTATCGGTGATTTAGGAAGACGCTGTAATGGATCCGGAAAGCCCAATATGTATACTAGTTAATTTATAGTTTTTTGGTTTCTCTTTGGTCATTTTGCTTGATTTGGACTAACAAAAAAATAATGAAATACAAAGATAAAATGACTAATTATTGATGCAAATATTAATAAGTGACAATGATAAAGGATGATAAAACCAATAGTAAAATATTCATACTGTAATATTAAAACAACGATGGTAATAGTAGCAGTAGTAATAGTAATGAAAGATGAGTAGTAATAATTATAAACATTTGGTAATAGGATAAAATATAATAACTATAATAAAATACGAAGACAAATATAAAAAAAAAATACGAAGGAACTATAGTGATAGATGAAGATGACCATTGTAAAACATGAATACAATACAAGTGATAAATGAAGATGACCGTTGTAAAACATGAATAGAATATCTGACTGGTTGAGGAGGAGCGAGCTAAAAGGATCAAATCCGAGTCTAGAGTTGAGAAGTTAGAAAAGGATCTCCTTGAGACTAAAGACCAAGTAGGATATCTGACTGGTATAATGCATATATTATTAGATAATCAAGTAAGTTCCTTACTAAATGTTGATAATTTTTTTTACATTTCTCACGCAACACATTTATTTTGGGTATATTTTTTTTTACCTCTAAAATAGTGCATAGATGAATATATGAGAATATTAGGGGTCATATAGTGATTAGATTGGGTAACTATGGTATGTGCGTCTCTTCTCTTTCAATCTCATCTAATGTGCCACTTCGACTCCGATTGGAAGAAGTTTTGTATGCTAATTGATTTCCTACGATATTTTTAAAAAATTTAGAAAGTAGGTACGAAAGAAAATGATAAAAATATTTATACGCGCGTGCACACTCGCACGTATATATTATATATATTTTAATAAAAATAGACCAAATCTACTAAAATAAAGAGAGAAAAATAAAATAAAAATTATAAAACTATTACCTATATTAGTTGTCTAGTCAACGCTCTTTCTCTGATTAATGTCTTTATCTAATCACTGTCCTTACCCTTGTTAACCTATGTTAGCCGACCTATTGAAAAGTTCTAAGTTTATGTCTCGTTATAGGTTCTCAAAATATTTATTAGACGAGGAATCCTAGTAAATTATTATAAATAGTTAAATATTAAATAAATTATGCAATCCAAACCTAGAAGATAGTTTCCGTACCAATCTTATGCAAAACTCCAAACAAAAAAAACTTTGGATATGTATATACTCAATTAAAGAGTACAAACTCTCATCATCTAGCTTTTTGTTATGAATTTAGATTAATATGATTAAGTTAATTGTATATATATTTTTAGGGAAAACATGTTGACGATTATTATCAAATAGAGGATGACGAGAATGAAAAGGATGACACTAAAGAGGAGAATGAAGAAGATGATGTTTGATGCGTTTTTATAAAAACGCTTTTGTGAGTCGGCTTATGAAGACGGTTGATGCTTTTTTTGTTAGCTTACGAATATGATTGATATTTTTGTATATCAAATTATGAAGATGCCCGATGTTTTTGTATATATGTTAGCTAATTAATGAAGATGCTCGGTGCTTTTGCTCGTAAGCTTATGAAGATGGTCGATGATTTTTTATATCAGCATATGAAGATGTTTTTGTATAATTGCCGATGATTTTGTATATCAATGTATGAAGATGTTTTTGTATAATAGCTTATGCTATAAGTCATTTATATAGTATTGTACTTAAAGGAATGTTATGCCTTTGGGAGCTAAGCAACTAATTATTTTGTACTACACAATGATAATTATATATGGTGTAGTTAATTATATATATATATATATATATAAGCATAAATTGTTACTACAGGTGGATATTGGATATTTGATATTTTGTACGTTTTGGCTGGTATAGGTTTTAACAATATACACACACACACACACACACACACACACACACACACACACACACATACAAGGTTAATATGTATATCCAACAATATATATATGTTGGTAATAAGTTTTAGTAACAGATATAATATTGTGTTTAATACTTTTACACACAGATATGATTGTGTGGTTATTTCTTTTTATCACAGATATAATTTTGTACCTAATACTGCTAGTCACAGATATTATTTTGTGGGTAATAGTTTTAGTTACAGATATTGTTTTGTGGGTAATACTTTTAGTCACAGATATTATTTTGTGGTTAATACTTTTACTCACAGATATAAGTGTGGGCATAAATTTTACTAACAGATAAATATCTGTGGGCATTATCAATTATTCCCAACAGATGATACATATCTGTGGGTAAAACTTTTAAGCACAGAGTTTTTACCCACAGTTTTGTCACAAAAAAATATCTGTTGGTAAAAGCTTTTGCCAATAGAAAAATAGCTTTTACCAACAGATAAGGCCCTGTTGGCATAAATCATTTATTTTATAGTGTAACATGCCTCAACCTTGCTTCCTTTACCATGTATTCTTATATATATATTTTTATCATTCCTTACATGTTATACCTCATCTACGAACCCATATTACCAAGGAAATTGTTCCCTTACCCTCTCCTTTTTCCTCTCCTATTTACCTTACCGAGCAACCTTGAAGTTTTCGCTGCAGTTGTTGAGTATGTTGCAATAGAGATTTTGTGTCTTTCTAAAATGCCCCAAAATTTTCTAATTTAAAAATTATATTTAAATAAGATTTTATTATGAAAATTAATTAAATAAATTATTTTTATTAAAGTAAAATAAAATTTATTTGGGCAAATCAAGAGAAATCTTATAAATATTTTAATTAGGGTGAAATTTGGGTATTTTAGCTAATTAAGGATTTTATTTTGAAAATTAATAAAATAAATTATTTTATTTAAAGTAAGAAGGATAAAATAATTTCAAATTAATATTAATTTTATAAATAATTTAAATGAAGAAAATTAAGGTATTTTGCTAAGTAAAATGGAATTTATGGAAAATCTTTTAAAAATCCCAATTTAACTTAAAAAGGGATTTAAATATTATTTTATTTAAATATTATTATTTTTAAATATCCTAAATATTCAGATTAATTTAATTGGCCCTAATCTAATTATTTTTCCTTTTCTTTTTCTTCTTCCTTTTTCCTTTCTTTTTCTTTTTTTTTTCTTTTTCTTTTTCATCCTAACCTTTACCCGAATTGGGCTTGTCGCCGTCGGCCCAAACCTTTCTTTCCTTCCCTTCGGCGCGCCCAGCCCGCATGACCACCCCTCCTTCCTTTCCCCCCAGCACCGCGTTTTGTGTTTTATTATCCCTGGGCCCTGCGTTTCACTCTTGTCGTTTTAATGACCGCGCCCGGACCACCCGGTCTCCTTCCTTTTTCTTTCTTCCCAGTCGTCTGTTCCAACCCCCTTTCTTACTCCTTTCTTCTTCCTCCCGTTCGACACCACCGACTTGCAACTCGCCGCCACCCACCCTGGTTTTTCGCCGGCGATCTCACTAGATTTGATCGGCTGTTTCTCCCATCTTTTCCCCATCGTTTCGCCAGTCATGCTGACTCCAACTACTTTTTCCCTCTTCTCGCGCAATTCCTTCTTTTCCTACGCAACCCCTCCCCCAAAAATTGCTACCACCGTCCAAATAACGCCGCCGGAAACCCTAACCCTTCTTGCCCAACTCTCTAAACGATCCATAGACCCTAAACCCTCATTTACACTCTATACATACCCCCCATAACAGCCCTGTGTCAAGCTTTTAATTTCTACCCAAAAAAATGACCCTTTTCGCCGCCGCCACTTCAGATGCCTTGTCCGCCGCCTCCGGCTAACACCGCCACCCTTTCTAGCCACCAAACGCTTCCTTGCTCCGCCTTCTAACTAACTAAGTCTCTCTTATCCCTCGATTCTTCCTGCACGAGCCATCCCGGCTGTGCGAAGTTCTCTTCTCTACCAACCTATTTTTCCATCTCCGCCACACTTTGCGCCACCATTAGCCACCCTCTTCCGCCGCTTCTTTCTCCTCCCGTTCTCTACTGCAGAACCTCCTCTACCTTCCCCTACCTTTCTTTTCCTCTTTCTCCCTCTCCTCCTCTTTCTTTCTTCTTCTCTCCCATTCAACCACCACCACCGCCGCCGTGAGCCGCCGCCTTTGGCTGCGCCACCACCTCCATTTTATTCCTCTCCTTTTAGGCAACCATAAACACCCCATCTCCCACCTCCATTTTGCCTCTCCTTTTCCCAGCATTTAACTTACCCCTCTTTCTTCTCTTTTTTCAGCCACCGCCACCGCCTCCGAGCACCACCGCCGGTGCCACCTATCCCCGCCAGCCTAAGGTTGAACCTTAGACCCTCTCAACCCTTTTCCCTATTTTTACAAGCCTTAAATTATTAATATTTTCATTTTTAATATGTATTATTATTGTTATTAATATTAATGTTTTTATTATTATTATGTTGAGGGCCGAAGCCCTATTGTATTTTTAATTCGACTTTATTATTATTCTTCTTATTATTTCTATTATTACTATTATTAATATTAATATGTTATTATAATTATACTTATAATTATAATTATTTTATTTTTACTATTTTGAATTACTATTATTATTTTTTTTTGGTAAATGAATGAGATATAATATACCAAAAATGGAAGTGAAACACAAAGTCAAAGCTGTGCTTACAATTAAGCCCAGCGATCAAAATAGGCCAAGATATGCCTATACAGCTTATTCCTACTACACAAAGATAGTCTCGTATGAATCCTACCGATGATCTCCTTAACTACTAATCTAGGCAGGGTAACCTATATTCTGAAAACAAAAAGATTACGGGCTCTCCAAATGTAGTAGATCCCAGCAGCAATTGTGGCTCTAACAAGCCTAACATATGCTGAATGATGGTCATCATACTCAGCCATTCGATCAATGAAACTCTTCCAGTCCTGCAGATAGGAGTGTAACTCTAAACAGTAGAACAACGGTTGCCAACAAAACCTGGCATAAGTACAGTGTACAAATAAATGATCCAAAGACTCTTCATATGTCCCACAAATACCACAAGAATTCTAAATATTAGGCCTCCATTGGGATATTCTGGCTCTAATGAGAAGTGCATTGCGAACAGCTAGCCAAACAATAATTTTATGGCTAGGCACACCATCATAACTCCAAACAAAAGGAAACCAAGTCTGTATTTCATTTTCGGCACGAATAAGATCATAGGCTCTATGTATATGATATTTCTCAACACCACACTGCCCATTATTAATTGTAAAAAGAAAATGAGTTCTGAGCTTCAAGACACATTAAAAATCCAAGATTGATGCATCTTAACTTCAACATCCTGGATTTGTCTGTTTTTAATATAATATCCATGAACCCATTTTATCCACAATCCCTCTTTGTGGTGAACTATATGCCACAGCCATTTCCCCATTGCTGCAAAATTCCATCTGCAGATGTCATGAATGCCTAGACCACCTTCTTGTTTGGGTAGACATACCTCCTTCCAAGACACCAAAGCAGTATGTTTTTCCATATTACCTGACCATAAGAATTTCCTGCAGATTCTCTCAATGTACTTGACAACTCCTACAGGGAATAGCAGGATTTGGGACCAAAATCTAATGGTACCCATGAGCACAGAGTTTATTAGCTAAACTCTCCCAGTATAGCTGAGCAACTTGCTAGACCAATGCTTCACCTGGGAGAGGAGTTTATCCAGAAGCCCCTGATGATGGTGGATGCCAAGATAAGTATTATCCAGAGGGATCCCCAGGTATCTAAAAGGAAATATACCTTCAGCATATGCAAATAATCCCTGTATAGCATTTTTTGTTTCAGCAGAGACTCCACAGCAGTACAAAGATGTTTTACATGGATTAATTTTCAAACCAGAACAAGAGGAGAAATCAAGTAGGCCCTCATGAAGATAAGTTGCAGAAATCATATCTCGTTGACAAAAAATGAGGAGGTCATCAGCAAAAGTGAGATCAATGATCTTCATAGCACTACACCCAGGGTGTCCTTCGAAACCCACTCTATTCTATAGCTGCTTTAAAGATCTATGTAAATATTCCATAGTAAGCACAAAAAGATTGGGAGAAATAGGGTCACCTTGACGCAGCCCTCATCTGCTCAAAAATGGTGGAGACAGAGAACCATTAATGTTAATAGAGAGCCGGACAGTAGATATGCACTGTATTATCAAATCAACAAATTGCCAAGGAAAATGAAAGGGAAGAAGGACTTGTTTGAGAAAGCCCCACTCTAGAGTGTCATATGCCTTTTGTAAGTCAATCTTCAACATCAATCTAGGACTCATATGTTTCCTGTTATAAAGCTTGAGGAGTTTAGAGGCCATTAGGACATTATCATATAACCCCCTATCCTTGATAAAAGCAGCTTGTGACCGATCCACAATTTCATGTACCACTTTCTGCAGTTTATTTGCAAGGACCTTGGAGAAAATTTTGTATAAAACATTGCAACATGCAATAGGACGAAAGTCTTTAATTCTTCATGCACCTGGGGTTTTGGGAATGAGAGTGATAGAGGTGTGATTGATCTGTTTCAATAAAAAAATTTGTCTTCTAAAAGAGTTGAACAGCAGCATAGACTTCATCTCCAATAATGGCCCAAGTTTTCTTGAAGAAGAAAGCATTGAACCCATCTGGACCTGGGGCTTTTAAATCCCCCATCTCAAAAGTTGCCTTCTTGATCTCCTACATTTTGGGTATTTCCAGCAAATATCTAGCACTTTCCTGGGATAGAAGAGGACCATCCTGACATATGTTAGTGTTTATATTCTGGATGGTTGGAGTGGCTTTACCAAGCAGATCCTTATAGAATGCAGTGATGGAATGAATTATATCTTCCTCTCCAAGAAGGACAGAATCAGTATCAGTGATGATTTTATGAATATGATTGTGTCGATTCCTTGCCTTGGTAAGGGAATAAAAATATTTAGTGTTCTGATCTCCCAACTTGATGTGAGTAATTTTTGTTTTCTGTTGATAGAAGCTCTCCTCATCCCTAGCTCTTCTGGACCATATCAAAGTTGTCTGTCTTTCATGGATGATGTAATCTTGATTAGTGTGATCTGTAGATACAAGTTTCCTAGCAGACTCCCATTCCTTCCAAGCTTGATTAGCCTGACTGGATACATGACCCTTTGAGATCTTCAGAGCACACAACTTATGCTTAAGAAGTTTAAGCTTATGGACAATTCTAAAGCAAGGGATACCATCAATATGAGTGCACCAAATTTCCTTTACCAGAAGCAGGAAATCCTCTCTGTCAGTCCAAAAATTCATGAATTTAAAGGATGGGTTCCTCTTTGAAACAACAGTTTGTAAATGCAATAGTAGGGGAGAATGGTTAGAAATAGGGCTTTGTAGAACATCAATATAATTTCTAGGTATTTGATCAAACCAAAAACCATTGCATAACCCTCTATCCAATTTGCACCAAATTCTGGATTTAGCTGATTGCAAGTTGAACCAAGTATAAATGTCTCCAGTAAAAGGTATATCAGACAAACCACATTCTTGGAGACATTTGCAAAACTCATCAACATCTTGTAGGTCTATGTTTCCCCCTAATTTTTCCCCTGCATTGAGAACCACATTAAAATCTCCCATAATAATCCATGGGCTAAATAGGTTGGTGCTAATACCTTGCAGCCAGGACCATAGCTCTCTTCTTTGGGTTCCAGAGTTAAGAGCATAGACCACAATCAAATAAAACCATAGATTCAATTTATTGCAGGTAACTTTACAATGAATTCCCTGTGCACAGGAGTCCAAATGATCAATGCTATATAAATCAAAGTTCCAGAGTACCCAGACCCTACCATTTCCATGCTATTGGTAGTTATGCATGAGATCCCAGTTCAAATTTAACTTTTTACAGATTCTATCAACATTTTGCACCTTAACTCTTGTTTCCAATAAACCAAGAATACCCACATCAGGATTACGCACAAGAGATCTAATCTCCTTGTGCTTGAGGGTTTTGTTTAACCCTCTAATATTCCACAATAACAAGTTCATTGTATAATAGAGGAGGAAGAGCCTCTGCCTCTATCCACTGTCCCAATAATTAATTGATGCAGTAACTCATGGTCAAATTGTGATGAACGATGAGAAGTCAAGGGGGAAACTAAAGTATCAGTGTTTTCAGCCAGTGAGCTCCCCTATTGCTTTTTGATCTGAATTATAGGGATTGCAGGCTCAAATACAGATACAGCATTTTCTGTGTGCATTTGTTCCAACTCATCACCATTCGAAGCATTTTCCTTCTTAGCCTCCTCAGACAGGTGATTATCAACTGGGTTTATTTCAACACCCTTATTTAGGTCCTATTTCTTCACCCTGACCTTTTGTTGAGTATCCATCTTAGTTCTTGCATGTTTAGCATGCCTACAAAAGGTTTCAGTATGCCGTGTAGTATTGCATTGGTTACAGAATGGAGGTTTCCATTCAAATGCAACCTTCTATTTCAATATATATCCTTCCGGGAGAGAAATGGGTACCTCTTTGAGCAAGGCTCTGCTTATATCAGTCTCAATTAACAATCCAGGGAAAGAAATTCTCCCTTGGTAGCTGTAAAACCATTAGCACAGATAGGAGTCCCAATTAAGCTTCCAATATGACTAAGTGAATCCATTGACCATAAATGTAGAGGGAGGCCTGGGAAAGTAACCCACAATGGCATAATATTCCAATCAGAGGGGGTCATTTGTAGTCCTGGATGCCATCTCCTTAAGATCATAGGTCTAATGCCTATATTCTAGTATGGTTTTTCCATAACACCAAGCAAATCCTGTTCTGTATTAAAACGCAAAAGATAATAGCCAAAGTCATGAGATAATACTTCAGGCATGGCTGACAGGAATGTCCATTTGGTTTGAATGAAATTCAACATTTGTTTATACGGCAATCGGTGTCCGACAATGTATGCTATGAGGGTATGTCTCCAATGATCTTTCTCCCCCTCAATTTCATTCGCCTGTAATTCAGCATGGGAGATTCCATCCACAATGGTAGGTGGAATAAACTTCAGGGCAATTCCCATGTCCGGGCCTCGATTTGAGACAAGCACATCTTTCCAATTCGTCTGTTTCGAGATAGTCTCAGGTGTATGTCCAGAATTAGGGAAATGGCTGTCAACAAGAGTCAAGGGATTCAAAATTTGTTGAGCAGCAACAATAGTTTCAACAGTATCATCCGGCCTCAATGATATAGAATTCATAGGAGAAGATGAAGAAATCTTCCCATTAGGGTTTGAATCAAGCAGCACCATATCATTTATTTTACCTGATCTAAGCGGACTGGTCGGGGATTTTGGCTTTCCATCACTACATTCGCCATCCTATAATTGAGATTGCGCAGATAGATCAATCGGAGAAGAAGCTATAGGGGAAGAGCCATTAAGATCGCTACATAGAGATTTCTTCATTAATTTCTTTCGAGCCATATCTCATGAATGATCGCACAATGTGGAGTAGGAATCGAGTGCGTGTGGCGCGTTCTACGTGTGTCTTCCCCAAGAATTAATCACCTGTAAATTTTTATTAATTCTATTACTATTATTATTATTTCATCATTAATGTCACAACTACTTTACTATTAGTTGTGCTATTATTATTATTATTATTATTATTATTATTATTATTATTATTATTATTAATTCATTATTATTATTATTACTAAATTTGGTTATTTAATTTACAAATAATATTATTAGTATTATTTTGGTAAAGGGGTCGAAGCCCTTATTTCACTTTGTTTTTGAGTAGTGCCTCTTTATTATTATTGTTATTATTTTTATTATTCTTGTTAATATTAATATTGATATTATTTTTGGTATTTTTGTTATTATTATTTTATCAAAAGCCTAGTCTTATATTTAGTTAGTGTTTAATAGTATTTTTGATAGGAGGGAGTCTAATTTTAGCTTTTTTCTCATAATAGGTGAGACCAGTCAAAGCCCTAAGGAGGCGTTGGAGCGTGGTCCAAGACCGATGTCATTTTAGGTAAGGGGTGCTAAGGCCTTTCGTGTGCTTATATGCATTATGTGCTTCGCATGCTATGTATCATATGTTCATTATTGTAATTATTTCGTATATGGTATGACGTGGTGTTCAAGCATGTTCTTGTATTATTATATGGCATGGGTATTATTTATATATGATGATATGTGTTGTGACCCTGTAAGGCATGCATGTGAGGGTGTTGATGTGGTTTGTGTAGGAGAAAGGATGAAAAAGGAGGATGAGGAAAGAGGTTGACCAAGGGAGGTGAGTTGACCTAATTATTTTAATGATTCATGAGTGGCAGAATAAAATGGAGAATTTTAGGGTTTCGTGTGGGA
Organism: Tamarix austromongolica; assembly: GCA_039764185.1. Lineage (NCBI taxonomy): Eukaryota > Viridiplantae > Streptophyta > Magnoliopsida > Caryophyllales > Tamaricaceae > Tamarix > Tamarix austromongolica. Next base: position 113,417,896 of record CM077819.1, on the reverse strand, counting down.
GAATCTGATTTATGATTTTATGGTTTTGCGTGGGAGAATATAATTTATGGTTTTATATGGGGAAGTCTAATTTATGGTTTTGTGTGGGAGAATATAATTTATGGTTCTATTTGGGAGAAACTAATTTATGGTTTTGTGTGGGAGAATATAAATTATGGTTTTGTATGGAAGAATATAATTGATGGTTTTGTATGAGAGGATCTATTCTAGGGTGTGGTATGGATGAATCTTTGGTTTTGTGTGGATTGAATTTAGGGTTTGCATGGTGGCATTAATGGTTGTATGGTGGTATTAGGGTTTGCATGGTGGACTTAGGGTTTTACATGGGAGTTAATGATTGCATGAGAGTTAATGATTACATGGGATTTAGGCTCTGTATGAAAAGTTTGAGAGGTTTCATGGGATGTGTAAAATTTGCATGGGAGTGAAATTTACGTATGGAACGCTAACTTGGGATGTAGGGAAGGTAATAGAAGAGTTATTTGGGTGTTTGGAAGTTTTGGGTGAAAAATAGTACGTAGGACATTATATGGGTATGGAGGAGACTAAATTAGGGTTTGGAGTGATTAACTATGGGTTGTTGTGATTAACTAAGGTTTGGAATGGCTAATTATGTTTGTTATGGTTAAATAGGGTTTGGAGTGGTTAACTATGGGTTGTTGTGGTTGATTAGGGTTTGGTGTGGCTGCTTAGGGTTTTTGTTGTATCATGTGTACTTGGAGATTAAAGTGTAATTATGAGGATGGTATTTATGAGTTGAGGTATGTGGGGTGTTAAAGTGATTTGGGTTGTGTGAGGTGCAGTAAGATGGGCCACTGAGGTCCAAATTAGGGTTTCTGGATAAAACCCTAGAGTGAGATGCGGAGTGGATTTGGAGGATATGTGTTAAAGGAGTGATTCATGCATTTTTAGGGTTAAAATTTTCTGAATAATATACATAAAACATTAATCATTTAAAGTGGAAGATTGTTGAACCGGGCCTAGACCAATCCACCGGCAAATAATAGTGGTTAGGGCATGATGCCCTATGTGTTTTCGGTCCACTGGCTATAATAGTGGTCAGGCTTTGTACCTGTGCGTTTCTGGTCCACCGGCTATAATAGTGGGGGATTACGTGCTCAAGAAAAAGACATGGGAAAGACACTAATTACTTACAGTGGAACACCATGCGAGCAGGGGCCAGACCGGTCCATCGGCGAATAATAGTGGTCAGGAGCTTTATGCCCTGTGCGTTTCCGGTCCACCGGCTATAATAGTGGTTAGGGCATGATGCACTATGTATTTCCGATCCACCAGCTATAATAGTGGTTAGGGCATCATGCCCTATGTGTTTCCGGTCCACCGGCTATAATAGTGGGGTTCCCGTACTCACATGGACTTGATAAAAAGTATGGCGTGAAATGAGTTCTGATCGGAGATTAATTTAAAAATTAATCCGGACTATAATTGGGCCTTTGTACTTTTACCTGGATGGTCATATGCATTTATGTTAACATCATTATACTCTTTTATTCTTATGCATGGTTTATGTGCTTATGTGTTGGCCTTAGTGCTCAGTTAGCTTACTTAGTACGTAGCGTACTAATCACCCTTTTCATGGGTGCTGCTTATTAGTGCGCCCTTCTGACTTTGTGCAGGTGGGCGAGACATCAGTTGGGGCTGTGTGTTGAGCATGTTTTGGCTCAAGTTCGAGATTGTCGTGGCCATATTTAATTCTTTATATGTTCTATTTCCTTTGTTATTTATTTGGTATAGTATTTACCATTTTATGATTCATTACTCGATTGAGTATTTTAATTAACCTTTTATCGTTTGTAAGTTTAATTTTCTTTTGGAAATGAATTACAATTCTTGATGCATACTCTAATTTTGTTTTACAACCGTTTAATGCTTATTTAGAATTTGAATTGTATTGATTTATAATTGATTATTTATTTTCTTTAGCCTTGGTAATTGGTACTGGAACAATTAGAGAGAACCAGTACGGTACTAAGTGTGGCGGTAACATCCCCATAATTCACAGGTTTTGATTTAAGAGTTTCTATTTTAATTACTTCCGTTTTAAAAAAAAATAGTGAATTTTGGGGTGTTACACTTTCCTCCCATCTTTTCTTCTTCATTTCCTCCTCTTTAACCCTCCAAAACCTAATCTATCATTCCTTGGTAGCCATTTGTTAATTTGTGGTGGTTTTCAAGCCTCCCTATTCACGAGTAATCTTTTCAATTTCAATTCCTTTCTTCCTATTTTTCATATTTATTAATCTTAGTTTATCTAACTCTTTTATCTTATTTTATTGAATGTGACCAAGTGGATTTAGAGAAGGAATTTATATATTCCTTATTTTAGCTTTGTTAAGGAGCTTAGGAATTTTGGTAACTAAACTAACCATTAGAAATAGGATTTTGTGCTAGGTATATTATATGTTTGTTTACGCATGACTAGATTTATTTTAATTATCAGCATGAAATAATATCTTTAAAAATATTGTAGGTCATGTTTATATTTCTATCTTATGTGTATAAGCATGAAAATCTAATAAGAAGATAGTTTGTGTGATTTTTACATGTTTTTATATCTGCTAAAAAGCTAATGAATATTTAGTGAAGTAGTGATGAATGTTTAGTAAAGTTGTGTTGAATTTCTAGCATAGTCGTGATAAATATGTCTATAACTGAGCATTTTAGCTCTCATAGTTATTATTTTATATGATTTGTGGTTGTTTTACATTTATCTATGTACTCCATTATATGTATAATAGTGTATAGAAGCTAGTTTATGAGTTTTGGATCATTTAGAGTTGAAATAAATTTTTGTAAGGTTTAGACATATTTGGCCATGGGTAGATTTTGGCCATGGGTAGATTGTACAATATAAATTGTTTTTGAAAACTTTAACTATACCATTGTCTTAATTGGGTCTTTTACACAAAATTTGGTATATGACATGTTAGGTTTAGACGTTGTTTAGAGTAAGTTATGAATTTTAGAATTTTAAGGTAATTTTTTGTGAATAAGAGCATATTGGCCATTACATGAAAAATTTTGAGACCTAAATGAATATTATGTTAATAAAAGAAGTTAAAATGTATAAGTTTAACACTTGGGTGACATTGATGAGTAGAATTAGAGTCCTTAATTAAAATAATTAATTAAGTAAGAAAAAGAAAAAGACATAGAGACATTTTGGGTATATTAAAGAATCTTAATGTTTTATCTTGGTATCCTATTATCTAATATTATAGTTGCGTTTCTTGTTGGTCTAGCTAGGACTAGTACCGTTCAAGTACTAGATTAATTGTTATAGTTTCTTTAAGTCTTCATCCTCAAGTTAATATAATAAATTAGTTGTGATCATAATAAAAAAATATAATACCCAATGGATCCCATCTATCCATACATTCATATTACATTATTTTATGCTTGATGGTTGAGTTTGTGTTCTCCATTAACATGTATATATGAGCATGATATCATCTTGTTATTATATGCTTTATTGCATTCTTTACGTAGGCCTCATACAAAATTCTATCACTTTAGGATAGTTGTATTACTCTGTACAAGATACGTGCTGATAATACATATTTGTAGATGTTGTGTCACAAGTATATGATGATGATCCTACTGGCTTTGAAGAGGTTCCTCAGGTGGAGTGATGTGGGTTTATACTTTGGGGTTAGAGCATAGAGTTATTTCTATACAAGGTCGCACATATTATGTGCCCTAAATTCTGGATATCTCCTTTGGACTTTTCATCTCTTTTATGCCCCTTATCTCATTTTATATATTGTATTATTTGGAGAATGTACTCCATACTCTATTAATATGTTTAAATTATTGAAGTCTTTTCTATTTATATCTATTTCTGTAAGTTTTAATTTATTTGTTATAATATTTTACCCTTGTCCTTAGTATAAGAAAGGTATGGACTAGACTAGCGCTAGGCGTGGCAATAACACCTGTTCTATTATGATAATTATTCCTCTTAAAAAAAAATTAGTAGTAAATTTATGGGGTGTTATAGTAATTTATGCTTCTTTATACTCTCATGTAAAATATGCATGTACCATACATTGTTATTAATTTCTCTAAGCATGTGACCATGTGTTTTTATACAAGATCATGTTAAATTCATATATTTTAATATATATATAGCATTTTGGAATAGGGTTGTTGTGGTAATATCATTATGGTTGATTAAGATTTTATCTGCTCAATGGATTTAATTATCTTTTAAGAGGAAATGGTGATTTTTGTCACTTCTAAAATTTTCTAGAATTGTAGGTTTATATTAATATACCTATTTTAACTTTTTTTAGTCATGTCGTAATTTTTTCTTAACAATGAGAAGTTAAAATGAGAAGTTAATTATCTTTTAATGTACCATACATTGTAACTTTTTTTAGTCACTTCATATATTCTAATAACAATTCGTATTAAATGAGAAGTTATTGAGTAAATAGCATATAAGGGCATTTCAGTCATTTAAGACTTATCATACATAAAATTATGAATAATAAAACTAGGATGACCTTAATGGATTTTGATGTTAACCTTAGCATTAATTTTGATTTTGATTTGGATCATTAACCATTTGTCAACTTGAATAATTTGAAAAAAAATGGTTAAGTATGAAATTGGAATCATTATGCATTATGTGATATTTTATGAACATCTTTGTAATACCCCTATTTTCACTTCTAAACATTTTTATTTAAAAATGATATAGTGTAGAAGTAAACATAAGAAATGGGGAGTGCTATGGCCACATATACCATAATACATTTGTCTATCATCTATCTTTTGATAGGTACAAGGCTAAAAACTTTTTTAACAAATCCTAAAATCGAAACTAAATCAAAAAGTCTTGTTAATAAAGTTAGGAGAAAACCTAATTAAAATCATCGTCGATTAATCATAGGAAAACATGTCAAATAAATTTGGATTCTAAAATCTTAACTAGACAATAAAAAAAATATAAATTGTCATTTGCAACACTAACTTAAAATTTTTAATATAACTTAACTTCCAAAATATTTACAAATAATTACAAGTATCCTTGAGAGACAAATTTTGGGTAGCTCTAACTCTTAGCAGGCAAAATCATATCTAAATTAATCTAGATTACCTACATACAAATATCTAAACAAACGTAGTGTCATTATGATGATGTATTGAGTAAACAACCCGATTTATAAGAATAGCATACCTATTTAGATTCACATACGTATGCAATCTTAATACGAACCATGCTCTCATAGAAGACCGTGGAAACATAAAAACACCATATATAGATTAACAAGAGAAGTAGGAAAATATGACCCAACATCAATACATATCTCATAGAAAACATACAATATTAATTAAATGCAAATTAAAAAAAGAACATAATATTGCAGTAGAATTATGAGATCAACTAAAGAACATGAAAGATAATGAAATTCATGAATTGCAACTGAATTTGTGTTATGCACTCATACAAATTATCATGGTATATTCACTTGCACACCATTATTCACTCTACTTAATTCCATTTACTTCATTCACTAATTTCCATATAATCATTCCACTTTAGTTTATAGAACCACTTATTTTTTTATTCCAACAAAATATAATTAATCATACATGCCAATTCACATTATTATATATTTCCTTATATAAGTTATCATAGGTCACTTGTTTCACTTATACCACTTACTTTAATTATCCATTTCCAATACATAGTATTTATCACATTTGAAATATAATGTTATCCATATCTAAAATATAACATTATCCACATCTAGGGCACAACAACTAAGGAATCCATAACAATATGCCACCTATAGCTATATGGCTCTAGAAAATACTGTGACGTATAGCTTTGCCGCTATGGCCTATATAACCACTTAGGACACCCTAACTTTTAGCTATTGATATCCCTTATAGGGCCCAAATGTAATAATCTAAATTGAGTGGAGTGTTATAAGGATTGATATGGATACTTATATCAATATTGTATATCATCTTTTTAGTGATTCCATCCTAAGAACTCTATAGTTAAGCATGTTAGTTATGAAGAAACTTTTAGGATGGGTGACCCTCCTATGAAATTTTAGAAGTTTTCTAAACATTTCTCAGGAAGAGCATGAGTGGGTAAAAAGCATACTGATTGTATCTACTCAGGTTGTTACATCATAAGTCACCTATAGAGTAGAGAGAGGGGCCTCACTATCACATAACTAGCACAACATATACGAAACCATTAGGAAGGCAACCGCCGCACAATCCTACCTCGAAGGCCATCCCAAGACTTATCAAGGTGGACTATATCAAACCATTAGCTATAACCATTAATGTGATCTGTAACACAATTTTCATAAGTGGACTGAAACCACAATATATAACCACTAATGTGACCTATAACAAAATTTCCATAAATTATTCTTTTCACTAGAAATATTTATAATTTATGTCCATGACCACATATTCTATCATATATAACAGTAATGCTCTTGGAAAAATTAAACATTATTAATAATAAAGAATATAGTTACTTGCATTCGCATTAACAACATCATAATCAACTTATATAGTATAATAACTTATACAGCTTACATAGCATAATAACTCATAAAATACAACTATAAACAATTATGATTCATATAAGTGAATAACTACTAGATACCATACCACAAGATAAATACAACATAATAATGCCAAATTAGCCATATGGGGGACACACACAAACTACATGCCATATTAGCAAATCCTACCATGCTCTTAACATAACCAAAATATGGAATAATACATACCAACACATAAGATTCTATTAACTAGGAGTTTAGGAGATTTACATAGCATCCAAACTATTATAGCACAAGAAGAAGGAAAACCCTAGCTTTAGGATCCACTAATGCACCTTCTTAGATCAACTTTAGAAATCATAACACTATGTTATAGAAAACTAATACAACATTTTATCAAAAACCACTATATAATTAGGATTTACAACCCTAAATGTCAAATCAATCAATTTTAGATAATTGATCTAAATGATGAGTTAGAAGCACAACTCAATTAAATTTAATTCAAAACTAATTGATTAATATGTGAAAGAATCAAATACAACTAAATTCCATAAACTATCCCAAAGAGTTAGAAGGTTTTAAAATATAATTGAGATCATTTCAAAAAATTCTATAAAATCAGTTTTAGAAGAAACAACTATACAAATGACAAATTTAATAATTTCATTTAAAAGTTAGGGTTTTAAAACCAAAAATACAATTCATTCAAGTTTTATTAATGTATTTAAATTTAATTTTTTAGAACTTAGACCTATTTTATAACATATTGTATACTTAATTGATTATAAAAAAATAAATGAAAGATCCAATTTACCAAAATTAGGGTTTTTGAGATCAGACTACAAATTTTTTCACATATTGCTAATATATTTAAATTGAAGAATTATGATTGAAATTAAACATATTCTAATATAAATTATATAATCAACTTAATACTATTACACATAGATCATTCTAATTTAAATCCAAAAGACTTTTGACATGAAATCAAATTTTGATTAATTTCACACAAATTTTTCCAAATTGACACTTCTAGTATGAAATAAAATATATTCAAAGTGTATTCATAATTAATTAATATAAAATAACTTAATTGGATGAATCTGAGAAATCTGGACATAACAAGGTCAAAAAACTAAAATTCCATAAATCAACATATACCACACAATTAACCCATCTAAATCAATCATACAGTAATAAATACTCAAATCAACAACCAATTTAGCTTAATCAAAGGTAATTCATTCAAAACTAATAAAAAAAGTTAAGTTTTGGGATAATTATACCAAACAAATTACTGCAAAATTGGAAGGGATAAGGATTTTGGAGCTTTACCGGTGGTTATCTTATCTTATAGTGGCCGGTGGTGGAGTGAGTGGCGGAGAAAGGTTGAGCAACCCACTTTGCTCCATTGCTCACACTAGCTTGCTACTATGTAGCTATTGGTTGGCGTTGATGACGAGGATAAGGATGAGTGGTAATGTGGTAAAGCGGAAATGAGGTTGTATGGTGGTGGTGTTGGAGATCACAATAAGTAGAAAATAGGAAGTCAGAGAGGTTGGGTGTCGAGGAGCACAAAAAGGGAAGGGAAAGAAGGAGAGAGGAGAAAGAAAAAAAAGAGCAAGGGTAACCGGTCGATTTTTTTTTTTTATACAAAATATCAAAATAACCTAAATCAAATAAGCATCTTAAATAAGAGCTAAAATAAATATTCAATTAGGATAAAATTTAACTGAAATAAACTTAAAGAATCTATAAATAGAAGTTCGAAGAAAAATAAGATTTACTTGATTAAGTGTTGTTATATAAAATAAATTGAATCACTTATTAAAATAGGAATAAATTTTCAAAATGAGATTTAAAATACAATGGAGAAATATTTTTATAAAACTTTGAGTGATTTTAATTAATTTAAAACATTTCTAAAAATTTCCTCCTCAAATTAAAATAGAAAAATAAAAAAAATTATTTTCAAAAATAAAATCCTCAATATGTTATAGAAACGCTTCTAGTTTATATGTCTCGAAGATCTTATCGACCTCATAAAATAATAAATTCAGTAATAAAAATATTTTATACAGATATAATTATTAAAATGATTTTACTCTTTAGATAAATTTTATGATTTAAAATCATTTATTTTTGTTTATGAAATATAACCTTGTAATAAAGTCTTAATCACACGACGAGGCTATACTCAAAAATGAAGTAAAACTATTAAAAATTAAAATTCATGACATAAATGAAAATATATTTTAAATAGACATCAAATTATGTGAATTTAATAAAATCATAGTTGTAAATGAATTTATCTAAAATAACCATTAATACAACTATAAAATAAATTAAAACCTTATCAAACATTAATGAAAAGATAATTTAAATCAAATAACCCAATTAAGATAAAATTAAATGTTAAAACTCATAAATCAACATTGATATTTATAAAAAAAAATTACGTTTTTGGGAAGTAGGGTGTTACAAACTTATTAATATATTAATATTTAAAGTGGAAGACCTTGATGTTTGGGAATGGTCACTCTTTAGGGTTAGCTATCTTGGAGATGAGGTAGGAACCATCGATTTGGTTGAGTAGCTTCTTTGGATGGCTCGGCATTTTGGCTAAGGCCCTAGTCTAGTTATTAGGTGATTTACGGGTCCTATAAAGGGTTATAGGTACTTAAAATTCAGATGTCCTAGGATGGGAGGATATTGTGTTGTCTTGTTACGCCACTATAATCAAATTACTTGCATATCTCTTGGTAACAAGTTGGAAGGATATTGTGTTGGTTTAGTGTGCCAATATGATTGGTGTACTTTATATATCCTTGGGTTATTATTATATCCCCTTGAATAATTAAAAATGAAAATAATTGTTGTATAAGGATGTAAATTGGTTGTTATATGTTGTTGGTTTGGTAGTTACCTCTGCGTACTACTTGGTTTTGGTATGTTGGTTTGATAGTTGCATTTGTGCACTATTTGGATTTCACATATTGGTTTGCTATTGTCTTAATGCTTTATTTATTATGTTATAATTGATATGGATATGGTTGTTGAAAAAGGCCTTACTTATCATTTGGTGTTTCCTTTTATGCTACACCCTTTATGTAATTAGATTAATGAAATAGTCGTAATATGGTTAAATTTGATGTGATAAGCATGTAGCTTATGGTATGAATGTGACACCTATCTATGGTATGTACTATTTGACATATTATATCATGATACTCTATGTTACCTTCTTTGTGCTCCATGTGATATTTGTATGTTTAGTATTATATAGTTGTTTGCTCAGTACCGTTGTACTAATAATTTTTATTTTATAGTCTTCTACCTATTCAATGGAGAATATTTACCTTATTAAAGTACTTTAAAGGTATATCCTAATGGCTTTTAGTAAGGGTTGAGAGTTAGGACTACCTAATTTGTATTCCTACATCTTTTGATCTGGATATCTTTTGCTTTCTTATGACCCCTTTTTTATTTCTTTCTCTTATATGTTGTAACTCTTTTATTTAATCTTTTTTTTATCATAACAATTGAATATAGTAATAAAATATTTAACTAATTCTTACTAATTGTTGTTTAATTTAAGCAGATGAATGTTTTAGCCTTAATACTTTGTGTAAAAAAGTTAGAGGAATTGGACTTATACTAAGTGTGGTAGTAACACCCTAAATTTTTAATGGTTTGTCTTTTGCAATCAACTCTATTTGAAGAATTTTTCAAATACTAAAAATGGGGGTGTTCTAATAAGCGACTTCCCAAATTTCTAGGAAGGGCTTGGGAAGGTTCATCAATCATATACTTATGTAAGACCTTAGAATTTTACATTCTTAACAAACAAAAGTAGTTCGGAAACACCTCTAATAAAATATAACACTTCCATTAGTAACCCTACGAAGACTTCTTTATTATGAACTTAATCACCTATTGTTATAGTAGTAACTCGAAACCCTAATAAAAAAAACTCTAAAACCTCTCCCAACCCCATAAGAAAATACCAAAAAAAAAATCTATTAATCCAAAGGAAAAAGTATTAAAAATAAAAAAACAAATGCACCTACTATTGAGTCTAATGGCCTTCTAAAGTAAACTGCTTGATTTCTTCTATGTCGTAGCATCTTTGAGCAAGAACAACATAAAACATCCCAAAACTATCATTATGTTGTAGCCATGCCCTGATATGGTGAGCCTCCAAATGCCATACTACCATTTTCTAAAGAAAATAATCTCATGCCTCAAAAGAGACTAAATCCAAGCTATAAACAAGTATTGATAGTGCAATCCCTGCTTAGCTAAGGTGTCCATTAAGGCTTTGGAAGCACAAATTTGAAAAAAAGAACGAAAACTAAGTATAATCTGCCTGTATGTTATGAATGTAGTTGAGAATAAAAGCTAATTCCCATGGTCCCTCACTAGGATTCTTTTACCATTCAACCATATTAAATGAATTAGATTCAATAAACACATTGAAATTCCTTATCCAACCCTTCTCATATATGAGAGTACAAGTCTTATGAATTGCATACACCTAAGCTCTACTGATTTCTATAAAATCAATTGATACTGAAAATAGCCACCAGCAGTGCCCATGTCATTATCATAAATGGCCTCCAATGGCTATCTTTCCCATCTCATCTTCTACTAAGACATTTGTGTTCCAATTCAACTAGCTTCAGTCAGGTTCACATAACTATTTTATGGCTAGTTAACCTTGCAATCAAGTTTGGAAAGGAATGAAAATCATGGGACAACTTGGTTTATCCCTGAACATAAACCATCTAAAAAAACATAAAAGAAGCTGAAAGTGTTGCAACCACCAGCTCCACACCGGTAGAATAAAAAGTAGTGTAGAATAACATGGTAAGCATTTTCCTCATTCTCATCATAGAAAATGTAGAGGAAATTGTTTGGGAGAATCATCCTTTGATTTGTTAGGAGCATATAGGTGGGGATTCTCCTTCTCAAAGCCAACCAAACAAACATCTCAATACAGTGAGGAGTTAAGCTCAACCAAAAGTTTGAGCTAGGCCTTTGGGTGGGGGTGTACAGATTATTCCCAATTATATAAGTAGTTAACTTAATTAATAACACTCCTTGCATGGCAAAGATCCGAATCATACAATTTTTAATGGCATTATTGATACAAACAGGCTAAAGGGATTGTGATAAGATACTAGAGAGGTCATATTCCCATGTAAAAAAGTATCTATGCTAATGTAGCATCCATGTCCATACTCTATCAGTCTAAACTTCTGTCATGACGAGATAACTCCACTTTTTCACTACCAAGGAGTATAACATTGGGAAGTTTTTTCCTCAACTATTGTTCCCCTAACCATATGTCCTCAAAAAAATTGAGTTTCCACTCCACTACCTACCCTCTTTTGGAGGCCCGCCATCAATAACTTGGTAACTTCAATATTTTATAAAATAGCACTACACAAATCCCTCTAACAACCCCTGTGCTAGGGAATTAGCCATGAATGAAGGCTTAAGTTAGATGATAATCCATATTTATCATAGATTATCCTTTACCATAGTCCCTCATTATTGCCTAGAAATCACTACACCAACTTGAAGAGTAAAAATTAATTTTTATGTCTTAAATTTTTAACTCCCCATCCACCTAAACCTTTATTCATATGAACCTATTCCCACTAGTTTGGATATATTTTCTTACTACTGTTGTGTCCTCCCTACCAAAGGAACTTCCTAAAATATCTTCTCAATTCTGTCTACAACTCCCATAGGTACTTTGAACATAGAAATGTAGTAAAGAGGCATGTTGCTCAACACTACTTTGATGAGGGTCAATCTACCACAAATAGAAAGAGTTTTCCTCTGAAAGAATTTTTTTTCTCTATTTGTTGTATAATTAGATCCCAAAATGAAATTCTTGAAGGAGAACCACCAATTGGAACTCTTAGATAAACAAAGGTATTGATCTATTTTTGTACCTCAATCTATTCACACATCCCATCAACTATGCATCCATCATATTAAAACCCATTAGATCATTATCCTTGAAGTTTACCTTAAGCCTCGAAGCAAATTGAAAACAAATAAGCACACACTTGATGAAATACCCCAAAATCCTACTTTAAAGAATTATCGTAAATTAAGAATTTATTATAAAAATTAATTAAATAAATTATTTTATTAAAATAAGAGGAATTAATTAAGGAAAAATCAAGAGGAAATTAGAAAATAATTTAATTGGAAAAAATTATGGTGTCTTGCTAATTAAAATGGAATTTAGGAAAAATCTTTCAAAAACCCTAAATTAACCTAAAAAGGGGATTTAATTATTATTTTATTAAAATATTATTGTTTTAAATATCCCAAAAAACCAAAATATTCTAAATACCACAAACCATCTATTTTTCCTTTTTCCATTTTTCATTCTTTTTTTTTCCTTTTTATTTCTTTCCTTCCTCTCTTTCCTCCTTTTCTTTTTTCCATTCCCCTGACCTGGGCTAGCCTAGCCCTCGTGGCCCAAAACCCCCTCCCCCTCCTTTCCTCCCCCCTCTCCCTTTCCTTCCCTTGCGGCCCAATCTAGTTCCTTCCTTTACTCCCTGGACCGACAGGCCGCACCCCCTTCTTTCTTTACCTTCTTCCCCAAGCCTCTCCCTCCTTGATGCCCAACCAACCCAATTCCCGATGTAAGCACACAACCTCTGTAACACCCACAAATTTCACTCCTAAAAAATTTCTTGTTTAAAAGAATAATATGGAAGCTAAAATACAATTTGGGGAATGTCACTGCCACACCTAATACAAGATAAATTTCTACCATCTATCTCATGCTTAATGTAAGGCTAAAACCTGTCCAATAAATTTCTACCTACATCTATGCAGTGGGGATAAACTGCCACAAGGAGATATCCACATGCAGATGGGAAGTGAACAATTTCACTAAAATCATAGCCAGATAATACCAACAGAAACCTGTGAAATAATCTTGGAATTTAAAAGCTTACCAAAGTAATGGAAAATTTAAAATACAATTACAACTCCCTTGAAATTTTAATACAACACTTGAAACTTCTAAAATAAATACAAATAAACAAAGATAAATTCTAATTTATCAGATTCCAGATTGCCTACTCTCTCAAGCCAAGCCTTCAACCCAAAAATAATATCCGATCTCAAACCTACACAAGAGGTCTGCTCTCCACTAACAGCGGATCATCACAAGACCCATTCAACCAAGGTAGTATCCGTACGGGTCAAATATAGAGTAAATCACAACTACCTAACTCATGGAAGGAAACATGATCCACATAAGATATGGCTATTTATAGCTTATAATACTCATGCTTAATTATACATGTGATACATATTTAATTCCACTCATACAATACCTCATGCTCAAGTACACATGCAGTACATACACCATTCTACTCATATAATAACTCATGCTCGATTTATATATGCGAACATACACCATTTTACTTATATAATAACTCATACTCGATTATACATATGATACATATAATAGAACATGGGGTCATAGACTCATGCTCATAATACATGACTAGACATGAAAATACACAAGGTATAAGCGTACAAGAAAATCATGATCACATGCTAAGTAACACTTACTATCCCAGAAGGTATCATTCTACAAATATAGCCCACATGCGATTTTAATAATACATTATACGTTAATTAGGTATGAACATATGTCATATAGTATCACTAATGTAAGGGATACAAACAAGAGACATGCATAGGAAAAATAAATATAAAGCCCATGAGTGAGTAATAATAATTCATTATTATATTCTTTTATTGTGATCACCACCATTTGTTTATATTATCTTAACGACGGAGACTCAAAGAGATCATTACAACTAATCTAGTACTCGAATGTTACTAGCCCTAACTGGCCTGCCCAGAAACGTAACCAGACTACCAATAAATATGACACCTAATCACTTAAGTATGCATACTCACTACAAGGCCAAAATATATTGAGACACCTATAGAATAGAAGAGGGCCTCTCCAGACCTTATAAGGCACCCAGGATCATAGAATAGAAAACATCAGAATAGTACCAAGTGAATACCAAACCTAACTCGAATAGTTACCCTGAGTGATATAAGTCCCACTCAAGATCTTTCACTTTAAGTGATTAATATTTTATTCAAGGATTTAACCAATCATAAATCAAGCCCATTTAATAGCACTTAGCTTATATTCATCAACACAATGAATGTCCATTATTATATCAATTTCAAGTGGTATTAAAGCAAAGCGGTGTTAAAACAGATAAATTTCTAGTAACATTAAAGCTTAACCAATCCAAGAGTTGTTAAAGCCGAATGATTCTAGGGGCATTGAAGCCAATCCAATTCATGTGGCATTAAAGCCAATCAATTCCACGTGCATTAAAGCCGATACAATTCATGTGGCATTAAAGCCAAATAATTTTAGGGGCATTAAAGCCGATCCAATACATGTAGCCTTAAAGCAGAATAATTTCAGAGGCATTAAAGCTGAATAATTCCATACCATAAAATATAGCATAAGCTATCATGCAATTTCAATCCATACTCAACCCTTTACATACTCAAATACATACAATATTCAAGGGGCATACGAACATGCGTTTGCATTAAAGCTATAACTCATACATACAAACAATTACCACACAAGAATACAATATATGCTTGACATAATTAAATAATCAGGCATATTCATCACCTTCCACTCTACGCAGACATACATTCCAAATTCCGGCATAAGTAAAGGTAAGTAATGACTTACCTAAATCTGAAGCTCACTAAGCAAATTGAGAAAGAGAGAGAGCTATCAAGAGCTCGACAATCCATGAAAAAGTTTTCCTAGATCACCGATGGAAATTGAAACTTGGTTAGAAACTGTCTTATCGACCAATAATTTAAATATTATAATAAAATCAACACAAACAGACACAAACAAACTTTCTTGAAAAATGTGCCTAAAACCTATGACTTGCGAGTGTAGCTCGATTAAGATTTAAAAATAAAAATTAACCAAATTGGATTTAACACATATCACTTGGGGCATTTCAAATTAATCTAGAAAGCCGAGGATGGATAATAGAAGATAAGTTATTTTCTTGAAAATGATTTACTAATTTGGTTTTACAACCCAAAAGGACAACCAACCATTTGCATAGAACCAAATCCAACCCATAAGATAAAAACGTAATTCAAATGATTTTAAATGAATGCCAAAAATCGATTAGGTAAAAGAAGCATAGTATAATTAATTTTATAAAACCGTCTACAAAAATTAGAGTTTTTAATGTCTGAACTACGAACCAATCAATTCACTTTAATTACTCCAAATTGATAGCTTTACAACATAATTAAACTAATTTTAGATAAATATAGACAATCAGTTTTATCAAAAACAATCTTCTAAGTAGCCAATTCAAGATAATCGGTTTCCGCAATTAGGGTTTCAAAACCCAATACACAACTCGGATAATTCAAATTAATTAATTCTAATTAAAGATGTTAGAATGAAATTAAGACAATTTCAACTATTTCTATAAATTCAATTTTATAAAAACAACTATACAAATGACCAATTTCATAATTTCACTTTAAATCTAGGGTTTTAGGCCTGAAAATGTAGTTCGGTTGAATTCTATTAATTTATTTAAATTGAATGTTTATAAATGCAATTAGACATATTTTATAACATATCATATAATCAATTACTCAAAACCAATAAAAGAAATACCTAATTCAACACAATTAGGATTTTTGAGTCTGAAATGCAAATATGATTAATTCTTACAAAAATATAAAAATTTACGATTTTGGAATTATAATTAAATGTATTATAATGTAAATTATATAATCAATTGAATAAAACAACTCGATTATATAATCTAATTTAGACCCGTAAGAGTTTTGATCTAAAAATCCAATTTCGATCAATTTCACGTAACTTTCCCAAATCGACACTTCTAATATAAAATTAAATACATTTAAAAGGATATTATAAAGTCAATTGAGTGAAACAACTCAATTATGCAACCCAATTTCATTACACACATATTTTGACATAGAAGGTCAATTATGATTGATTACGCATAAATTTCTCAAATTGATAGTTTCAACATGAAATTAGATACATTTTATAGCATATTGTAAAATCAATTTGCCCAAAATAGCTTAATAAAAAAATCCGAAAAATTCGGGCATAACCCGACCTAAAATCAAATTTTCATAAACCAACCTAACACACTATAATTAACCTCTCTACATCAATCATACAACATATATATACATAATCAAATAATAAATTTAGCTTTTCATAAGCTAATTCATTCTTAATTAATCAAATCAAATGTTAGCATTTTTAGAAATTTATACCAAATGAAACTAACACAAATTAGAGCAGATGAAGACCGAAGAAGATGTGACGGAGGTCTAGGACAACTCGTAGGCTGCCAGCGAGGCTCGCCGTGGCTTGACGGAGGTGGCACAACCTCCATCGCTGCTATTCGCTACCCCTACTTTTGATGTTGCTGTTGCTCGCGACTGTGGCTGGTAGTGGCGTCGCTGGCGGTAGTTGTGGCTTGTAAGGCGGTGGTCGGTTGGAGTGGAGAAGCAGGGAGGAGGTGAGGATGGGTTGGAGCTCAGACGTAGGGAGCAGCACGCACATGAAAGAGAAAGTGAGGAGAAGGGAGAGAAGGGAGAGAAGAAGAGAGAAAAGGAAAAGGAAGAGGGAGTCCGGGAAATTGGTTGGGATTTTTTTTTTTTTGCAAATGCACCTATATAAAAATATACTAAACACCTAAAACTATTGTTGGAAAATTTTATCTACAATTTATTTAATGAAATATTATTTTGAAAGGATTTGAAAGCTTAAAATTGATATAAGCGCTATATAAAGAATTTCGGAAGCATTTCCGAAAGAATTTACTAACAAATGTAAAAGTCTATATTATTTACAAAAATACATTATAAGAGCTCAAAATAATATTTAAAAGCATATAAGAATATATTTAAATTAAATTCAAATAAACCAAGACTAATTTAAATAATTTCATAAATTAGTCTTCCGTAAATAAAAAAGGGTAAAACAGAAGAGTATTAATTTCGGAAGGAAATCCATAAATAAGTTCCAAAATCTTTTTAATTTAAAACTTTCCAAAGATCTTAACGACTTTGGAAACGAATAAATTCAAAGTCAGAAATATTTTCTTCGGATAAAATTATTAAAATTTTTTTTTAGCTATTTTAAACATAAACTTTGTTATTTAAATAATATATATATTGTTAACGAAATATAAATCCAAAACAAAGTCGTAATCACATGAAGAAGTTATAATAAAAAATAAATCTTAATTATTAAAAATTAAAATATGAGAAAAAAAAGAAATACAAATTTTTAACCAGAAATTAAAATCATATAAATATAATAAAGTCATGGTTATGAACAAATTTATCTAAAATGATCTGCAACAACGATGATTAATTTAATTTAAATATGAAGTCGAAATCATCGATAAATCCATAGAATGAATCATAACTAAAATAATTAAATGTTTACATTAAATTATGCTAATAATGCAATTAAGCTTAATAAAATTGAATTTTAAAATATGGGGTGTTACAACCTCTACACCGTTGCACATTGGCTGCCGCCCCTATCCCCTTCCATGTCACTCCGTCTCTTTTCCACCCTTCCTTTTTCCTCATGCATGCCCCTCTCCCCCTTCCTTTTTCCCTTCCAGCTCTATCAGTCCTGCAAAAATGGCAGGCCTTCTCTAGCCACTGGGCCACCACCCAATGAGCTACACGTGTGTCGCCATCCTTCTCTCTTCCCTCTCTATTATTCCCCCTCATCCATGGCCTATAAATACCCATCAACCACCCCATTTAACTCTTTTTTCTCTCAACCCACAAACCTATACTCTTGTGAGCCGCCACCCCTTCTACCGTCTGCTGCGCTGCCGTCGTCCAATACCGCCACCCAAACTACCACCCAAACTACTCCCTACAGCACCCTCCACTGAGCTACACCCCTCACCTGTAACACCCTAAAATTCACTAGTGTCATCCTCATGAATCGAATGCTACCATCCTCATAAATTTTGAATTGAATGCTGCCTTTGGGGTACACACCAACAACCCTTGAATCGAATGCTGCCATCCTCGTGAATTTTGAATCCCTCTACTTAGCCTTCCTGCATCTTTTGTCGGATTCTTTCCAGCTTGACATCTCCCAGCTGGCCGGCTCGAATCTCCTCAAATATGGTGGGAGTGAGTGTCAGGGCGCTTATATGGGACTCAATATCTCCTTGGTGGATCATTTTGATCTCCAGGTTTGACAATTCCCTTATCATTCAATCGGCAACCACACAACACAGTGCTGAATGCGAGGTCTTTCTACTCAGGGCATCTGCAACCACTTTGGCCTTACCTTCATGGTAGATCAACTCGATATTATAGTCCTTAACGAGCTTTAGCCACTTCCTTTGCCTCAAGTTAAATTCCTTTTGAGTAAAAATGTACTTGAGGCTCTTGTGTTCTGTAAAGAATTTACATTTTGCCCCATATAGATAGTGTCTCCAAATCTTCAAAGCAAAAACCACAGCAACTAACTGTAAGACCCCATATTTTAAAATTTAATTTTATTAAGCTTAATTATTTTATTAGTTTAATTTAATGTAAACATTTAATTATTTTAATTTTGATTCATTTTATAGATTTATTGATGATTTTGACTTCATATTTGAATCTAATTAATCTTTGTCGTTGCGGATCATTCTAGATAAATTCGTTCACGACCATTATTTTATTATATTCATATGATTTCAATTTCCGATTAAAAATTTGTATTTCTGTTCTTTCTCATATTTTCAATTTTAATATTTTAGATTTGTTTTCGATTATAACTTCATTATGTGATTACGGCTTTATTTTGGAGTTATATTTACTTAACGATATATATATTATTTAAATTATAAATTTTCATTTAAAATAGTCAAATTTATTTTATTAATTTTATCTATGGAAAATATTTCCAACTTTAAATTTATTCATTTTCGAAGTCATTAAGATCTTCGAAAAGTTTTAAATTAAAAAGATTTTTGGAGCTTATTTATGAATTTCTTTCCGATCTATTTTAACCTTTTTGGTTTGCGGAAGATTAATTTTGAAAATTATTTAAATTAGTCTAGGTTTATTAGAATTTAACTTAAATATTTTCTTATATGCTTTTAAATATTATTTCAAGATCTTATAATATATTTTCGTAAATAATATAAATTTTTACGTTCGTTGGTAAATTCTTCCGAAAATACTTCTAAAATTAATTATATAGCTCTTATATCAATTTTCAGTATTTAGAACCTTATGAAATGATTTTTTGTTAAATAAATTTTACCTAAAATTTTTCAACAAAATTTTTAGATGTTTAGAATTTATTTATATATGTATTTAAAAAAAATCCAACCGGTTCCCCCGCCCATCTCTTCTTTTCCTTGTCTCTCTTCTTCTCTCCTTTCTCTTCTCCTTCCCTTTCCCGACCTGTCCCTATTCTACACCCAAAAACACAGCCCTCATCTCCTTCCTGCTCCTCCACACTAGCCAACCTCCAGCCACGACCACCATTGCCAGCCACCGCAACAACCAATAGTTGTGAGTAGCAGCAACACACGGTAGCAACAACTATGCAGGTCATGCCGCCATAGTCCGGTCATTGCCAACGTCTCTCGACCACCGACGAGTTATCCTTACCCTCCGACAAAGTTCCTCCAACCTTCATCTGCTCCGATTTGTGTTGGTTTCGTTTGGTATAAATTTCTAAAAACCCTAACATTTAAATTGATTAATTGAGTATGAATTAGCTTATGAAAAGCTAAATTGATTGTTTGATTATGTATATACATGTTGTATGAATGATTTAGAGTGGTTAATTGTAGTGTATTTGGTTGATTTGTGAAAATCAAATTTTTTGCTGGGTTATGCCCAAATTTTTTGGATTTGTCCGATTTAGTTATTTAGGGTAAATTGATTTTATAATATGTTGTGAAATGTATGTAATTTCATGTTGGAACTGTCAATTTAATAAATTTATGTAGAATTAATCGAAATTGACCTTCTATGTCAAAATCCGTGTGTGATGAAATTAGGTTGCATAATTGAGTTGTTTTACTCAATTGATTTTGTAATATCATTTCAAATATATTTAATTTTATATCGGAAGTGTTGATTTGGGACACTTGTGTGAAATTGATCAGAATTGAATTTTTAGGTCAAAACTCTTGTGGGTTTAAATTGGATTATGTAATCGGGTTGTTTCATTCAATTGATTATGTAATTTACATTAGAATACATTTAATTACATTTCCAAATTGTCAATTTATAATTAAGTATTTCTTTTATTTTTTTGATCAATTGATTGTATGATATCTTATACAATATGTCAAATTGCATTTCTAAACGTTCAATTTACCTAAATTTATAGAATTTAACCGAATTACATTTTTGGGTCTAAAACCTTAAATTTCAAGTGAAATTATGCAATTGGTCATCTATATGTTTATTTTTCTAAAATTGAATTTATAGAAATAGTTGAAATGATCCTATATGCATTCTAATACCTTTAGTTGTAATTACTTGGTTTGAATTATCCGAGTTTATGTCTTGGGCTTTAAATCCCTAATTTCGGAAATCGATTATCTTAAATTGATGATTCATAAGATTATTCTTGTTAAAATTGATTATCAAGATTTATTTAAATTTGTTTAATTGCACTCTTTAGCTATCAATTTAAGATAATAAAAGTGAATTGGTCGGTTTGTAGTACGAGCATTAAAAACCCAAATTTTCGATTACGGTATTATAAAAATAATTTGCTTATATTTCTTTCACCTAGTAGATTTATAATTTTCATTTAAAATCATGTGAATTTTATTATTATATTGTCGAATTGAGTTGGTATTCTAAAAATGGTTGGTCTGCCTCTTTAGTTGTAAAACCTAATGAGTAAGTCATTTTCGATAAAACTAACTTATAATCTATTATTCTTTCCCCGACTTTTCAAATTAACTTGAAATGCCCTAAGTGATATGTGTTAAACTTGATTTGATTAGTATTTAATGTTAAATCTTAATAGAGCGACACTCGCGAGTCTTATGTTTCGGACACGTTTTCTAAGAAAGATCATATGTGTCTGTTTGTATTTATTTAATTATAATAATTATATTATTAATTGATAAGATAGTTTCTAACCTAGTTCTTATTTCCATTAGTGATCTAGGAAAAATTTATCGTGGATTGTCGAACCTTTGTAACTCACTCTCTTTCTCAATTTTCTTAACTAGCTTCGGATTTAGGTAAGTCATTACTTTCCTTTACTTATGACGGAATCTCGATGTATGTTTTCTTGGAGTAGAAGGTGATGAGTATGCTTGATTATTTAATAATGTCAAGCATATGCTGTATTTTTGTGTGGTAATTGTATGTATGCATGAGTTATAGATTTAATGCGAACGATGTTAGTGTACCTCTTGAGTATTGTATATGTTTTGGTATGCGAAGGGTCGAGTATGATTATTCCGTTAACATGTTTGACTAACTATAAAATATTTGGTGATTCTAGAGTATGTTCCAATATGCCTAAATTGTAATTGGTTTAGAAAACCGTGTATTTGTGGTTGAGTATGGATTGAAGGTGCATGATACCTTATGCTTTATTTTATGCCGTGGAATTATTCGGCTTTAATGTCATATGAATTAGATCGGCTTTAATGCCTTAGGAATTGATCGGCTTTAATGCCATATGAATTGGATCGTCTTTAACGCCATTTGGATTGTTTCCGACTTTAATGCCACTTGGCTTTAATGCCACTTAAAATTGATATAATAATGGATATTTATTATATTGATGGATGTGAGCTAAGTGATGTTATGTGGGTCTAATTTATGATTGGCTAAATCCTTGTATAAAATATTGATCACTTAAAGTGAAAGATCTTAAATGGGACTTGTATCACTCGGGGTAGCTATTCGAGTTAGGTTTGGTATTCACTTGGTACAGTTCTGGTGTTTTTTCTATTATGCGATCCCGGGTGCCTTGTGAGGTCCGGAGAGGCCCTCTTCTACTCTATAGGTGTCTTGATCTATTTTGGCCCTATAGGGGGTATGCATACTTAAGTGATTAGATGGTTGTGATTATGGTAATGAAATATAATAATGAATTATTTTTGTTGGCTCTTGAACTTTATATTTCTATTTCTTACAGATGTCTCTTGGTTCTCTCTTACAATAGTGTTTTCATATGACACATGTCCGTATTCATTTATCACATGACCTATTGTTCAAAATCACATGTGGGCCTTCTATGCATAATGATACCTTCTAGGGTAGTATGTGTTACTTAGCATGTGATTATGATTTTCTTGTACGCTTATACCTTATATATTGTCATGTTTAATCATGTATTATAAGCATGAGTCTGTGACCCCATGTTCTATTTTATGTATTATATGTATGATCAAGCATGAGTTATTATATGAGTAAAATGGTGTTTGCATAATCTAGCATGAGTTACTATATGAGTAAAATGGTATAAGTATCGCATGTGTAATCGAGTATGCGTTATTGCATGAGTGGAATGGTATATATATCGCATGTAAAATAAAGTATCAGTATTGTCAGCTAAAGATCGCCATATCTTATGTGTATCATATTTTCTTCCATGAGTTAGGTAGTCTTGATTTACTCAGTACTGGACCCATACTGATACCACCTTTTGATTGTTTGGGTCCTGTGATGATCCAGTAATTGTGGGGAGCAGACTATTTGTGCAGGTTCAATATTGAATGTCTTATTGTTGGGAGGAATGTTTTCCTTGGATTTTGAGAGTAGGTTATCTGGTGATTCGATTTGACAAATAAAGTGAGCTCCACTGTTGGGATGCCTCTTGGTTCTATTTTCAGACTTTATTGTATCTCAAATGGATTATTTTGGTGTATAAATCATTCATTTGATTTGTATTTAGTTGGTTTGTGATTTTGTGGGAGATGTATTTAGATTTAATATCCTTTACCTTTTTATGTTTTAAAGTCCAAGATTATTTTACAGGTTTCCATTGATTTATTTAGCGATGATTTTAATCAGTGAAATTGTTCACTTTTCACTTGCATGTGGATATCTCCTTGTAGGAGTTTATCCTCACTGCAAAGATGTTGGTATATTTTGTGGTTCTAGCCTTGCATCTAGCATGAGATAGATGATAGACATTTATCTTGTGTTAGGTGTGGTGGTAACATACCCCAAATTGTGTTTTATCTTTTGCATTATTCTTTTAAACAAAAAAAAAATTAGGAGTGAAATTTGGGGGTGTTACACTAACTCCAAGTCTTATGTGGGATAATTTTGTTCATACTTTTTCAGCTATCGGGAGGCATATGCTACCACTTTACCCCTCTGCATCAACACACATCCAAGCCCATACTTGGACACATCACTATAAACCTCAAACTCTTCTATACCATCTAGTAGGGTCAACACTGGTATAGAGGTTAACTGCCTATTTAACTCTTGAAATGCTTCTTCACAAGTCTCATCCCACTAGAACTTCATAGACTTCTTTAGGAGATTAGTCAGCAGTCCGCCAATCTTGGAAAAGTTCTGCACAAGTCGTCTGTAATACCCAACCAAACCTAAATAGCTCTGAATCTTTGTTATACTTGAAGGGGATTTTGTAATACCCCATATTTTTGAAATCCAATTTGATTAAGTTTAATGATTTTATTAGCGTAATTTCATGTAAACATTTAATTATTTTAATTTCGATTCATTTAATGGATTTATTGATAATTTCGACTTCATATATATTTGAATTTAATTAATCGTTGTTGTTGTGGATCATTCTAGACAAATTCGTTCACAACCATGATTTTATTATAGTCATATAATTTTGATTTTCAATTAAAAATATATATTCCTATTCTTTCTCGTATTTTAAATTTTTATATTTTAGATTCGTTTTCAATTATAACTTTGTCGTATGATTATGACTTTATTTTAAGGTTATAGTTCATTAACGAAATATATTATTTAAATTATAGAATTTCTATTTAAATAGTCAAATTTATTTTAATAATTTTATTCGTAGAAAATATTTTCGACTTTAAAATTATTCGTTTTGAAGTTGTTAAGATCTTCGATAAGTGTTAAATTAAAAAGATCTTCGAAGCTTATATATAAATTTCTTTCCAAAATTAATTTTCTTCCGTTTTATCATTTTTGATTTGCGGAAAACCAATTTAGGAAATTATTGAAATTAATCTCGATTTATTAGAATTTGTTTTAAATATTTTCATATATACTTTTAAATATTATTTCGAGGTCTTATAATGTATTTTTGTAAATAATGTAAATTTTTATGTTCGTTGGTAAATTCTTCTCAAAATACTTACAAAATTCTTTATATAGCCCTTATATTAATTTTAAGCCTTTAGAAACTTTTAAAATAATTTTTATTAAATAATTTATAGATAAAATTTTATAGTAATATTTTTAAATGTTTAGTATTTATTTGTATATGTGTATTTGCAAAAAAAAAAAACAAACAAACAAACCCGACCCCTCTCACGCTTTTCCTTTTCTCTCCTTTCCCTTCTCTTTCTCTATTCCCGACATGTCCCTGTTCTGCAGCCCCAACCACATCCCTCATCTCCATCTCCTCCCTGCTCCTCCTTCGTCTACCGCCAGCTACCACCACTGCTACCACACGCCACCGCCGACAACGCAGCACAACACCTAGCCACTGCAGCTGCACCAGTGCACTAGCAACAGATAGAAGTAGAAGCAATGAACAGGAGTGATGACACCATTGTCCGGTCACTGCCGACGTCTCCTAACCACCGGTGAGTTGTCCTTGCCCTTCGACGAAGTTCCTCCGACATCCATTTGCTCCGATTTGTGTTAGTTTTGTTTGGTGTATATTTCTAAAAACCCTAACATTTGAATTGATTAATTGAGTATGAATTAGCTGATGAAAAACTAAATTGTTGTTTGGTTATGTATATATATGCTGTATGATTGATTTAGAGTGGTTAATTGTAGTGTATTTGGTTGATTTGTAAAAATCGGATTTTTGGACGGGTTATGCCTGAATTTTTCGGATTCGTTCGATTAAGCTGTTTTAGGTAAATTGATTTTACATAATACTGTAAAATGTATCTAATTTCATATTAGACTCGTCAATTGGAGAAATTTATTTGGAATTAATAGGAATTGAATGTCTATGTCAAAATCCATGTGTAACGAAATTGGGTTGCATAATTAAGCTGTTTAACTCAATTGATTTTATAATATCATTTGAAATGTATTTAATTTTATATCGGAAGGGTTCATTTAGGAAAATTGTGTAAAATTGATCAGAATTGGAATTTTAGGTCAAAAATCTTGTGGGTTTAAATTGGATTGTGTAATTGGGTTATTTTATTCAATTGATTATATATTTTACATTAGTATACATTTAATTACAAATTTGAACCATCAATTTATATATATTTTAGCAATAATTGATCGGATTTTTCATTCTGGGCTCAAAAAACTCTAATTGTGACAAATTAGGTATTTCTTTTATTGGTTTTTAGTGATTAATTATATGATATGTTATAAACTATATCAAATTGCATTTCTAAATATTCAATTTAAATAAATTAATAGAATTCAGTCGATTTGTATTTTCGGGCCTAAAACCCTAGATTTCAAGTGATTTTACGAAATTGGTCATTTGTAAAATTGTTTTTCTAAAATTGAATTTATAGAAATAGTTGAAATGATATTAATTACATTCTAACACCTTCAATTAGAATTAATTGATTTGAATTATCAGATTTTATGTCTTGGGCTTTGAAACCCTAGTTTCGAAAACCAATAGTCTTGAATTGGTTACTCGGAAGCTTGTTTTGTTAAAATTGGGTATCTAGATTTATCTAAAATCAGTTTAGTTATGTTTTAAAGCTATCAATTTGGAGTAATCAAAGTGAATTGGTTGGCTCGTATTATGGGCATTAAAAACTCTAATTTTCATTGATGGTTTTATAAAAACAGTTTGCTTATTTATCTCTCACCTATTAGATTACTAATTTTGATTTAAAGTCATTTGAATTGTATTCTTACGTTATCGGGTTAAAATGGTATTCTAAAAATGGATGGCTTGCCTTTTTAGTTGTAAAACCTAATGAGTAAGTTATTTTTCGATCAAATTAACTTATAATCTATTATTCTTTTTTTGGATTTCCAAAATAACTTGAAATGACCCTAGTGATATGATTTAAACTTGATTTGATTAATATTTAATCTTAAATCTTAATACAGCGACGCTTGCGAGTCTTAGGTTTCAGACACGTTTTCTAAGAAAGATCGGTGTTGTATGTTTCTATTTATTTATTTATAATAATTAAATTATTGATTGATAAGATAGTTTCTAACCTAGATCTGATTTCCATTGGTGATCTAGGAAAACTTTCTTGTGGATTGTCAAGTTCTGTGTAGCTCTCTCTTTCTCAATTTTCTTAGCAAGCTTTGGATTTAGGTAAGTCATTACTTACCTTACTTTTGATGGAATCTCGATGTATGTCTGCTTAGAGTGGAAGGTGACGATGATGTTTATCGATTATTTAATTATGTCAAGCACATGCTATGTTCTATATGGTAATTGTATGAATGTATGAATTTATAGCCTCAATGTAACATGTGTTAATATGACACTTGAATATTGTATGTATGTAAGTGTGTGAAGGGTTGAGTATGGATTGAAATTGTATGATGTCTTGTGTTGTATTTTATGCCATGGAATTATTTGGCTTTAATGCCTCCAAAATTATTCGGCTTTAATGCCACTTGGGTTGGTTCAGCTTTAATGCCACTTGGACTAAATCGGCTTTAATGCCGCTTGAAATTTATCATCTTTAATGCTGCTTGGCTTTAATGCCACTTAAAATTGATATAGTAGTGGAAATTCATTGTGTTGATGGATGTAAGCTAAGTGTTGTTATGTGGACCTGATTTATGATTGGTTAAATCCTTGAATAAAATATTAATCACTTAAAGTGAAAGATTTTGAGTTGGGGACTTGTATCACTCGGGGTAGTTATCCGACTTAAATTTGGTATTCACTTGGTACCATTCTGGTGTTTTTTTATTCTGCGATCCGGGTACCTATTCCGGTGTTTTTTTATTTTGTGATCCGGGTGCCTGATAAGGTCCGAAGAGGCCCTCTTCTACTCTATAGGTATCTCAATATATTTCAGTCCTATAGTGCGTATGCATACTTAAGTGATTAGATATCCTATTTATTATTGATCTAGTTACGTTTCTGGGCGGGCCAGCTAAGGCTAGTACCGTTTGAGTACTAGATTAGTTGTTATGATCTCTTTGAGTCTCCATCCTCAAGATAATATAAATAAATGGTGGTGATCACAATAGAGGAATATAATAGTAAATTATCTTCGCTCACGCATGGGCTTTATATTTATTTTTCCTATGCATATCTCTTGGTTGTCTCCCTTACAGTAGTGATGCTATATGACGCATGTTCGTATTCATTTATTATATAATCTATTATTAAAATCGCATGTAGGATTTATGTGCTGAATGCTACCTTCTAGGATAGTATGTGATTCTTAGCATGTGATCATGATATTTTTGTACACTTATACCATATGTATTGTCATGTCTAGTCATGTATTATAAGCATAAGTTTGTGACCCCATGTTCTATGGTGTGTGTATCATATGTACAATCAAGCATGAATTATTGTATGAGTAGAATGGCATATGTATCGCATGCATACTTGAACATGAATATTATAAGTTGAATGTTGCTATATCTTATGTGTATTATGTTTGTTTCCATGAGTAGGGTAGTCTTGATTTACTCAGTACCAGACCCATAGTGATACTACCTTGATTGTTTGGGACCTGTGATGATTCACTGATGGTGGGGAGCAGACCATTTGTGCAAGTTCAGTATTAAATGTCTTATTTTTGGGAGGAATATTTTCCTTGGATTTTGAGAGTAAGCTATCCGATGATTTAATTTGGCGAATAAAGTTGGCTCCACTGTTGGGATGCCCTTTGGTTCTCTTTTCAAATTTTATTGTATCTCAAATGTATTATTTTGGTGTATAAATCATTCATTTGATTTGTATTTAGTTGCTTTGTGATTTTGTGGGAGATGTATTTGGATTTTATATCTATTTTCTTTTTAAGTTTTAAAGTCTAAGATTATTTTACAAGTTTTCGCTAACTTATTCGACGATGATTTTTTGTAGTGAAATTGTTCACTTGCCATCTGCCTACGGATATTTTCTTGTGGGAGTTTATCCTCATGACATAGATGTTGGTTTAATTTTTTTGGACTATTTTTAGCCTTACATCTAACACGAGATAGATGGTAGACGTTTATCCTTTGTTAGGTGTGGTGGTAACATTCCCCAAATTATGTTTTAGGTTCTGCATTATTCATTTAAACAAATATTTTTTTCAGGAGTGAAATTTGGAGCTGTTACAGGTTTCTACTTCGTGATCGCCACAATCTTGGAGGGATCCATAGCCACTCCTCCAGATGATGCAATATGACCAAGAAAATCTAATTATTGGAGCCAAAATCCACACTTAGACAACTTCGTATACAAGCGATACTCTCTCAATAAGCTCAGAATGGTGCATAGGTGTTGTTCATGCTCTTCGTTCCCTTGAGAGTACACCAAAATTTCATCAATAAACACCACTACAAAATGATTGAGGAAGGGTCTGAATATCCTCGTCATCAAATCCATAAAAACTATAGGGGCATTTTTAAGTCTGAATGGTATCACTATAAATTCATAATGTCCATACCAGGTCTAAAAAGTTGTCTTCATGATATCAGCATCAGCGATCCTCAACTTGTTGTACCCAGATCTCAGACCGATCCTAGAAAATACTATAGCACCCTTCAACTAGTCAAATAGATCATCGATTCTTGGAAGTGGGTACTGGTTCTTTACTGTTAGCTGATTCAACCCTCAGTAGTCAATGTAGAGATAGAGAATTCCATCCTTCTTTTTCATGAAAAATACCGGTGCTCTCGATGGTAATACACTCGGCCGGATATATCCATACTTCAATATTTCTTCTAACTAGGCCTTTAACTCCTTCAACTCAACCGTCATCATCCGGGTGGGTGCTTTCGTGACGAGCTTGGCTCCCGGCACTAATTCGATCTTAAAATCAATTTTCCGGACCAGAGGCATACCTGGTATTTCTTTTGGAAACACATCTGGAAATTCCTTGACCACTGGAGTGTTATCTAAAGCAATCAAATCCTTATTCAGCTCTTGCACACTACATAAATACAAGGGGTACCCTTTCTGGATCAAAGCATGCAGAGTAACTACCAATACTACCTCAGTGGTTGGCTCGGGCTGAGTCTTCCTGTGTGAAATCCTAGCCCCCTTCTGGCCTCGTAAGATCACACACTCTTGAGCATAATTAATAATGGCCTTGTATCTCCTCAGCATATCCATACCCAAAATCACATTGAAGTCCTTTAAGTTCATCCCAACCAGATATACTAGGAAGTCTACCCCGCCTATGACTAAGGCTATGTTTGAAAACATCTAACTACACTCCATCCTATCACCTGACAGAAGTGTCATAGACAACTCTATTTTAGTAGGTGGTGACAATCTAGCCTTGGCAGCAAATGTAGATGAAATAAAAGACAGAGTAGCACCTAAATCAAACAGGACATACACTAGTAAGAAATAGATGGTGAACATACCCGTAAAAACATCAAGTTGACGATTTGCCTCCGCTTGACTAATCATATTTAGGCATTCGCCTGCTAGCCTCCCTTCTGAGGAAAGGGCCTGGATCCCTAAGATCTTCCCTCGGTCTCTCGAATTGGGGCACCAAATGGGGCAGGTGCTCGTTGGTATTACTGTTGGGATGCATTCTGACAATGCTGCTAGTATGCCTACTGCTGAGATATCAAGGCTCCCTCTACTGAGATGGTTGAGTCTGGTCCTACTGAGATCATGGTGGCCTCCAACACTCTACTGCCTTTTAGCCCATCCTTCCATAGTTCAAGCAAGTTATCAACCTACCTCCACAGTTCTTGTCTGGGTAGTTCCGACCACACCGTATACAGGCAGATCCCCTAGGGGGTCCCTAGCCTCTGCTGCGATTTCTCATTAGGAGTCTCCTCGACTCCCCAAACCTTGGTTAGGTCCTGCTCCCAAAACTTTGACTCTTGGGTTTCTTCTTCTAGATTATAGGGCCTGCTCCTAGACTAAGGTAACAGCGATGAAAGCACGCTCGTACAAGGATGCCAGATCTATAAAGGGTACCACGTCCATTATCTGGCAAATGCTGAAATTCAGCACTTGCTCAAACTGAAAGACCACCGTGGATTCATTGGCAGCGATCCCTGGGGCAAATTGAAGCAGCTCGATGAAGTGAGCATGATACTGGCAGACCATCATCGACCCTTGTGTGAGCTGCATAAAATCCTAGAGCTTGTCCCTCTTCAGTCTCTCGGGATAAAACCTGGTGTGAAGGGTAGTCTTAAATGCCTCCCATGTAGCCGAAGGTCTGACTCGAGCACGATACTCCACCCACCAGGTGTTTGCCACACCCCTCAAAAAGAAAGCTGTGATGTTGGGTTATCGGGCTGGCGGGTGATCCGCAGCTTCGAAGGTGCGATCCATGTCTCAAATCCACCCCTTAAGGACTACTGGGTCCTCCTTGCCAGAGTAGGTCAGAGGGTGATGTCTAGTGACCCTCCAGAGGTGGTCCTTACCAGCGCCTTAGTAGGATATAGAGGCGGGTGGTGCTGGGCGAATTCCATAAAGGCTATGATGGCCTCCTCCAAACGTCCAATTCAATCATTCAATGCCATTGCAACTGCACAGAAAATAGAAATTTAGAAGCGAACCCACTGGTTAGAAATGATCATAACATATATTTCCCCTTTTGGGGAAAGCCCTAATCTACCCTTACATTCCTCACTGTGGCCGGGCTCCAAAAATTTAAAAATAGAAGAGTTTCAGTTAGAGCGGGAATACACTTTAAAATCTGATAAAAAATTTGTAAATCAAATTTATTTTTAAAAACAAGCATGGTCAATAGGACCAACTGCTTTGATACCAACTTGTAACACCCCAAAATTCACTATTTTTTGTAAACGAAAACAATTAAATTAAAACTGGTGAATTTCAAGGATGTTACCTCCATACTTAGTACCATATCGGTTCACTCCGACCATTTCAGTACCAAGTGCTAAGACTAAAGGGAATTTAATAATCAATATAAATCAAATCAAATCAAGACTTCAAATAATTGTTAAATGACTATAAAATAGAAATCAGAGTGCATGACAACGAGTAATAATTCAGAGTACAGAGTTAAAGTTCCTTAAGAGAAAATAAGTCTACACATGTTTAAAAATTAAACTTGGGAAACCCAATACAATTACAAATAACATAAAGAAATAGAAGAATAAAATGAGGAAAAGCCAGCCACACCACTCTCGAACCATGGGCTAAAACATGCTCAACACCTGGCCCTGCCTGATGCCTCATGAACATCGAAGACATCAAAATATGTATCACCTACCTACACAAAGTCAGAAGGCCCTTCTGCTCGTGGGAAAGAGTAACACCCATAAAATGGGTGATCAGTATGCTACATACTAAGTAAGGTAACCGTGCACTAAGATTAACATACAACAGCATATAGTCCAACATGAAAACATAATAGCATACAATCATTCAAGTAAATAATAAATAAAGGCCATTTATAGTCTATATTAATTATTTAATTAATCTCTTCTCATAACTCATTTCACACCATGCCTTTTTATCAATCCATGTGAGTATAGGAACCCCCACTGTTTTAGCCGATGGCTAGGTCACATATAGGGAAACATGCACCTAACCTTTCACTTTACATGATTAATGTCTTAAGTGTCTTACCTAGAAGTTTCACCCTAGACATGCATGATCAACTCCATTTATGCTTACCTTTCAAAAAGAACCCGTCCCATATCATAATCAGCATGTACCTCCTAACTTGACCCTACATCCTTTCTTCGTCACCCTAACTCACATTAGAGCCCATCTCCCATATATATGGCACAAGGTCCACTACCTTTCACCTCTAGTCCACTCACTGCCTCCCTCTAGGATTTTCCTCAGAAACCCTAGTTTAGGCCTAAGTATCCCATCCTACTCAACCTCACACAACCCAAATCCTTTTAACACTCCACACATCACAACTCCTAGATTCCATCCTCATCATCATACTTTACTTACCAAGTATATGTGCAACCACGAAACCCTAAATAGCCACACCAAACCCTAGCTCGGTCTCCTATGTACCCATATATTATTCCACATACTATTTTTCATCCAAAGTGTTCAAACAACCAAACAATGCTTCCATTACCTTACTCACACCACAAAATCAACTTTCCATACGTAAATTTCACCCCTATGTAGACTTTACACATCTCATGCAACCTTTCAAACTTTTCATGCCAAAGCCTAAAAATCCCACGTAAAACCCTAGATTCACCCATGCAAACCCTAAATCCTTCCATACAAAACCCTAGATTCCTCCATGTAAAATCCTAGATTCTCCCACTCATGGTCATGCAACATTTAGGTTAAACCCACATCCTTTAACTCTATCTCATCACATTAAATAACCTAGCATGCATGTTATAAAGGGCCACATCATATCATATCATGATCACAATTTATACATATTATACGCATGCCATAAAATAACACATGAACATACCTCAACTCCAAGCCACACTACACATAGATTAGTTATAACAATACACATTAGATACATCACATATCATACCACAGGGCATATGTGGCATACAAAACACATTACATACATACGGCCTTAGCTATACCCTTACCTAATAAGACACCAGTCTTAGAGCACGCTCCTACTCCTCTTTAGGGCTTTGACTGGTCTCACTTATATGAGAAAAAAGTTAAAGATTAGATTCCCTCCTATAAAAAATACTATTATTTCCTATTTAATTCTAAGATTAGGTTTTAGATAAAATAATAATGATAATAACATTAACTAATTGCTAATTTTGCTAAAGATAAAATTAATAATAGTAATATTGTAAAAGTTAATAATATAAGGTTTGAAGATATAACTCTAATAATAATAATGACATTATAAATAATAATAATAATAATAATAATAATAATAATAATAATGAAAATTAAATAATTCGAAATGAAAGTGAAATAAGGGTTTCGACCCTTCATCGAAATAATAATAATAATAATAATAATAATAATAATGACGATGATGATACGAATAATAATAATAATAATAATAATAATAATAATAATAATAATAATAATAATAATAATAATAATAATAATAATAATAATAATAATAATAATATTAATAATAATAGTAATAGTAATAGTAATAGTAATAGTAATAGTAATAGTAATAGTAATAATGATAAAAACCATAATAATATTGCAAATTAAGAATTATCAAAATGATAATAATAATAATGATATTAATTGAAGATAAAGTGAAGTAGTGTTTCGACCCTACATTTAATAAATAATAAAACTAATAATAATAATAATAATAATAATAATAACAACAACAACAACAACAACAACAACAACAACAACAACAACAACAACAACAACAACAATAATAATAATAATAATAATAATATATTCAAAATAATGGAAATAAAATAAAGCTTGTATAAATAGTGTTAATGGTTTGAGAGGGTTTAGGGTTCCACCTTAGGATGGTAGTGACAAGTGGCACCGGCAATGGTGCACAACGGTGGTTGAAAACAGAGAAGAAAAGAGAGAAAGTTGAGTTTTGGGAGAAGGAGAGGAATAATGAGGGTGGGATTTGGGGTACTTATGGTTCCTTAGATGGAGAGGAGCAAGCAAAGGTTCGGCACATGGCATCTGTTGTGGTGGTCGAAATGGGAAGAAAAAGAGAGAGAGGAGGAGGGGGAGAAAGAGGAAAAGAAAGGTAGGGGAGGTAAAGAAAGGTCTGTAGGTGCCTTTAGGAGGTGTAAGGAGCAGTGGTTGTAGCGGAAGTGGTGGATAAGGGAAGTGTGAAGGGAGATGGAGGTGGAAGGAAGGGATGATCGAGGAGGCTACTTTACACAGCAGGGGTGGCTCATACAGGGAAAATTGAGGGACAAGGTGGTGTATTTAGTTAGAGAGAAGTGTAAGGAGTGGTCCTATAGGTTGTTCTAACAGCAGCATTAGATGACAGTGATGGAAGAGGCGTCTGAAGTGGCAGCGGTGCACGAGAAAGGAAATTCCAGGTTTCGGAGAAAATCTTGAGTCCAGGCTAGGTAGGGGTATTTATAGGGCTTAAAGGAGAGGATAATTTCAATGGGTTGATGAGGGAATAGGGCAAGTAGGGTTAGGGTTCATTGGCGGCGAGGGTAGTCTGGCACATGATTGCGTCATGGCTTGCTATTGACTAAGGGAAAAGAGGGGGATCGTGTGAGAAGAGAGGGAAGTGGGTTTGGTCAAGGTGACTTGCGAGTGAGGGGGAGGAGAGAGGAGAGGAAATAGCCCGTCAATGGGGCTTGATTTGAGGTGAAAAACCAAGGAGCTGGGCCGGAGTTGTAGGTTGACGAAGGGAAGAAGAAGGAAGGAGGAAGAAGGTGTGTGGACCAGTGGTTGGGGAGAAAAGAAAGAAAAGAAAGGAAGGGGAGAACTATACTAGGTGACATAGGAAAAGAAGAAAGAAAACGCAATGTCCTAGGATTCCAAAGGAGAAAAGAAGAAAAAGAAAAATTAGGCCGTAGACAGGCCCATGTCGGGAAGGAGGAAGAAAAGGAAAAGAATAAGAAAGAAGAAGAAAAATGGAAGAAAAGGAAAGAAAAGAAAAGAAAGAAAGAAAAAGGAAAAAGGGAAAAACAAAATAGGTGGGTTGGGATATTTGGATTATTTTGATAATTTGCGATATTTAAAAAATAATAATATTGAAATAAAATAATATTTAATTCCCTTTTTAGGCTTATTTAATATTTTTGAAAGATTTTTCCTAAATTTCATTTTGATTAACAAAATATCCTAATTTTTTCTAATTAAAATATTTATTATTTTCTTCTTTAGTTACCCTAATTAATTCTCTTTTAATTTAATAAAAATAATTTATTTAATTAATTTTTATAATAAATCCTTAATTAGCTATAAATCTTAAAATTATAATTTTTGGGGCATTTCATGACCACCCTTAATACTCCCTACACAAGTCACCTTAACTATACAAAGTTGGTCATTTGACTAACCTTAACCCAGCCACCGCCACCCTTGCACCACCATCCACTGCCATTCCCACCATAACCACCACCCTTTATGCCCTCCAAAATCACTAGGAGACCTTCCCCTACCTTCCCCTACCTTCTCCTAATTCCTCTCCTCCTCCCTTCCTCCCTCTCAACCACTCTCAGCCACCACATCACCATCGCCTGAGCTGCCGTCTTTGGCTGTGCCACCACCACCAGTGTAATTCTCTAAAATTTTAAAAACCTATAATTTAATAAATATCTTTTATTAGGAAAAATTAGCCTTTGAATTAATTTAATTTAATTATTTTATGCATTTATGAGTATATAAATTTGGATAGAAATATTTGATAAACTAAAATAAATATTTTATTATTTTATCATACTCTTTTAATTTAAATAATTTTTCAAAATAATATTTTACTAAACTTATTTTTTTTAAACACATATATTAAATTAAATTAAATTATTAAATAAATTTATTTCCGAAAAATATTACATATTATTACTTTATAAATTAAATTATTTTAATGTCCCCTAATTTCCCTTCCCCTTTTCTTTTTTTTCTTTCTCCTTTTTTCCCTCCTTTCTTTCCTTTTTCTTGTTTTTTCCTCCTTCGGGCTGCCAGCACCGGCTTGCCTCCCTTCCTCCTCACTCCTAGGCCGTTGGCCACTCCCCTTCCCTCCTGTCCTTCTTTTGCATGGGCAGCCCACCCTCTTTTTCTTTTCCTCCTTCCCTAGTGCCGCAACCTAGCCTAGCTCCCCCTCTTCACTCCTACACCCTTCCTTTGCCCCAAATCCTCCTCCACCTTCCCTCTTTCATAGCCCCAAAACCCTAACTCGAAAATGGCCCCTCCCTTTTCTTCATGCCACCACTGACCCTTCCACCCTTGTTTTTGCATGCAGCTCATGCTGCATGAGCAGTATGAACTGCTACATACCTTGGTTATTTTAGTTCATAAATTTTAAGGTATAATAATGTTTAAGTTAAATATTTCATTAATTAAGTTTATGAAGTCTTATTTTTTTGGTTTTAATATTTCTAATATGATAAATATTGATATTATTCTTAGGGATTGGTTTTGCTAATCAAAGCTTGAATATTTAACTGGGATATCGATAAGGTTCTATTTTGCAGGAAGTAAGGTAATCGTTAAACCCCACTTAAATGCATGGATAAACGTATGTTAGCACATTAGGATTTTTAATATGCTATTATGCTTAATATTTGTTGTTTAGTATAATATATATATTTGCTTGTATTGATTAATAAAAAGAAAAGTATGCTAGTTTATATGCCATGCGTGGAAATGATGCTTGAGGGAAGAGTTTGATTATTAATGAAAGTGTTAAGTACTTATCCATGTTTTATTATGTTATTGTGACCATTTATGCATGAATAATATTATTGTGAGCCCTAGGGGCATTTTAGAAATATGTCTTGTGCAAGAATGTGACCTAATATGTGTGGGTGCTAAAAAATATTATATTAAAATATAATAGTTGGAGTTAGATATTGTGAATGGAGTATTAATATTACTATTCCATCTAGTGATGTTAATTTAATAAAAGTGGTGTAATAAGGGGGCAATCTGGCAATTATGAGATTGTAGAAGGGAAATTTAGTAATTTAACCAACTAAAGGGAAAATTGGTAATTATGATAATGAAAAAGGGCAATTTGGTAAGTTATCCAACTTAAGGGGCAATTTGGTAATTTAACCGACTAAAGGGTAAATTGGTAATTATTTAACCAACTAAAGGGGCAATTTTCTAATCATGTTAATAAAGAAGGGTAATTTGGTAATTTATCCAACTTAAGGGCAATTTAGCAATTATAAGAAAGGAGAAGGGAAATTCGGTAATTTAACCAACCAAATGGGAAATATGATAAGTGTAACAATTACGAAGGGTGATTGGTGATCTAATAAGCATAGGAGATAACTTGGTAACCTAAACCGAGTATAGAGTAATTTGATAACTATGCAACATGAAGGGTGTTATGGTAAATTAGCAAGTAAGGAAGGGATGGCTTAATAACTATACAAGGGGTAAATTAGTAATTTATATCTAGCATATTGATGGGGCACTAGAGATTTGTAATAAGACTCAAGTAACACTGAATAGTAAGGTAAGAGTATTTGACGATTAGTAAGTATCACGAGAACAAATCCTAAATCAGAATTGGATGAGATTATGATGGCCTTAATGATTCCTCTGTATTATCTCAGATAACCATATGAATGAGAAATGTCTAATGATAGCAGAATGATCGAAAGTGAATAAGCATCTAATTGTTGTGCTTTTTGTGATAAGCTTAATTAAGACACTAATAGTTACAGTGAAATACCTCGAGATCGAGAATGGTAAGTCTTTAGGGGTTGCTACCCTAAAGACATGGTTTAGCTCACAATTGTTTTGGTATTTGCTGCCTTGCTGGTGTGCCTTTGTGTGCCATCCAGGCCCTATATCTTACTCTATCTAGCTCTACTGACCTATTTAGAGGGTATGCATACTTATGGATTAGGTTTCCTTGTTGGTAGGGTACTGAGTAAATTTATGCACCAATATAATCGGGGTACCTTTGTGTCCCTAGATTGTGGTTGAAGGGTACTGAGTAGTATGTATGCACTAGTATGATTGGTGTACCTTTGTGTCCTGGGTTCTTGATCTCCCATTCGAGGTAAATAAATGGAATTCTTGTGCTGATTAAAAAAAGGAAAAACACTAATCATTAAAGGGGAAGATTATTGAGCCGGGTTTCGATCGATCTACCGGCATAATAGTGGCCAAGGGCTGGGGTGACCTGGAGACCGATCCACCGGCATATAATAGTGGTTAGGTGCCTTCTGCCCTTTATGTGACCGATCTAGCGGCTATAATAGTGGGGTTCCCGTACTCACATGGATATAAAATCTGAGAGATGATTGAATGATGATGGACTAATGGCTTAAGACCCGAAAGTATTGATTTTGCACTATGACATGGCTTAAGGCCTGAAAGTATCGATTTTACATTATGACTCATTAACATTGGTTGGACTTGTTAAGGATGTGAATATTAAGTATGCAAACTTTTTTATATATGAATATAGTTTGGTATCATGTGTTACACTACGAGCCTACTTTTGAGTGTGTTTTTAAAGGGTTACTCAGTACCATAGTATTGAAAGGTTCCATTCGGGGGGCCCCTGCCCATTCAATGGGCAGTGCCCCTTGCAGGTCCTTGTTCAGGAGCTATTTAGGTGGGCAACGGGAACAAGCGTAAGGATTATCCAGGCTTTTAGGATTTCATCCTTCTTCTTCTAATGTCTGGTTTAAATGTAATCTTTGTTCTTGTAACCACCATTGGTGGATTAAATTCTAATAAAAGGTTTACTTGCGCTACTCTAATTTAAATATGGTTGAATTTCTAGTAATTGGTATTCATCTTTTTGCCTTAGCACTTGGTACTGGAATGGTAAAAGTGAACCGGTCTAGTACTAATTGTGGCGGCAATATCCCTAGAATTCACAGTCTTGTATTTCACTTCAGCTAACTCTCCTATATAAAATAAAATTTTTTAGTAGTAAATATTGGGCTGTTATAACCAGTCCAGCCCTCTTCACCTAAGCATCCTCCACCACCTCAAACCCCCTCTCATTCCCCCTCTCCTATCCCAAATACCGAACTTTCCCCCTTTTCCCTCTTGTTCAACCGCTGTGTGCCACTGGTCACCGCCAACCCTAGGTGGTACCCTAACCCCTCTCAAATCCTTAAGTCATATTTATGTAAAAATTTTCTTTTTATTTGTATTATATCATTAATATTACTATTATTATTATTGTTATTATTATTATTAAGTTATAATAATAATAATAATAATAATAATAATAATAATTATTATTATTATTATTATTATTATTATTATTATTATTTACAGCCTCCGAATATTAATTTTATTATTATTGTGTAGGGTCGAAAACCTAGTTTTATTATTATTTTGATTATCATTATTTCTATTAAATTTATTATCATTATTTTTATTACTATCATCATCATTATTATTAATGCTAACTTAGCATATTATCACTTTTATTATTATTATAAATATTCAAACCCTATTATTGTTATTTACTATTCGACTATTACTAGGGTTTCGATTACTATGAGTATTATTATTATTATTATTACTATTACTATTTTTACTACAACTCGTATTATTACTATTATTAGAAGTAATAAACCTATTAGCTTTAATAATATAAATATCACTCTAAATATTTATCATGAACCTACTTTGACCAGTAATAACCTAGTAGGTCAAATTGAGAATAAAAATCTTATTTCTACTTGTAAAGTTTCTTTTAATAATATTAACCCTAATATTAGAGTAAATTATAAAATAGTAGTACTTTTGGTAGGAGGAAAATTAATCCTTAGTTTTTCCATCTTATAGGTGAACCTAGTCAAAACCCTAAGGAGGCGTAGGAGCGTACTCCAAGATAGGTGTCGTGTTAGGTAAGGATGTAGCTAAGGCCCTATGTGTGTTATGTGCCTTGTATGCTTTGTATGTTATGTACCATGTTATATTGTGTATCTTATGATTATCGTTATGACTATTTTATATATAGTGCAGCTTAGAGTTCAGGTATGCTCATGTATTTTCTTGTAGCATGTGTATAATATGTATATGTTGTAATTGTGTGGTTATGTGATTTGGCCCTTTTAATACATGCATGTTGGGATATTTAATATAATGATATAGGGTGAAAGGATGAAAAAGAAAAATGGGGAAATGAGTGGACCAAGGGGAAGTAAGTTGGCCAAAGGGAAGTAAGTTGACCAAGGGATATGAGATTGACTTAAATATCTCATGATCCATGGAAGGGAAGATAAGAGGGGACTTTGAATAAAATAAAAGAGTGGGTGAATCTTGCATGGGAGAATCTAGGGTTTACCTAGAAGATTATACGATTTGCATGGGAATTCTAGGATTTTGCATGAAAACTTTAAGGGTTTGCATTGGGGAGTCTGCATGAGGATGAACTTTACATGTGAAAAGTTGCATTGGGATATAAGTAAGGTAAAGGAAGAGTTGTTTGGGTTATTGGAGGCTTTGGGTGAAAAATAGTACGTGGGTTAGTATAAGGGTGCACAGGAGAGCTGGCTAAGGTTTGGAGGAGATCCCTAATTTGAGATGGTGGTGAAAGTAACAATAATTAAAGGTGGGTGGAGTATGATATGAGGGTAGAGGAATGTTATATGTAGGGTGAGTATGGGTATCATGGGAAAGCAAGAGTGGAAAATGAGAAGAAGGATGCTAGGGTTGGTGTGGCTAGTTAAGGTTTGGTGTGGCCTGCTAGGGTTTGGCGTGGCCACCTAGGGTTCCGTGGTCACATGTATTGATGAGGGTTAAATCTAAGGGATGTGATGAATGGGGTGTTAAAACAGCCTTGGTTATGTAAGGTAGATAAGGATGGGCCACATAGGCCCAAATTAGTATTTCTGGAGAAAACCCTAGGGTAAGGCAGTGAGTGGACTTGGAGGTGTAAGGTAGTGGGCCTTGGCCCACACACTCGGGCAGGATGTTAGGGCATATTAGGAGGTATAGAAGTCTCAAGATATGGGACGAGCCCTCTTGGGAGGATAAGTATAGATGGAGTTTTTCATGCATGTCTAGGGTGAAAACTTGTCGAATAAGACATGAATAAAATAATAACAATTTAAAGAAGAAGATCGTTAAGCTGGGCCTAGATTGGTCTATCGGCAAATATTAGTGGCTAGGAGCATTCTACCCTGCATGGTTCCGGTCCACCGGCTATAATAGTGGGTGATTCCCTGCTCAACAAACTAAACATAATTGTGAAGGCATGGGATAGAGACTAAGACCATTAGAGTTGGGGCCAAACCAGTCCATCGATGAATAATAGTGGCCAGGAGCATTTTGCCTTGAAGACCTATCCACCGGCATTAATAGTGGTCAAAAGCGTTATGCCCTATACGTTTTTGGTCCACCGGCTATAATAGTGGGGCTCCTGCACCTGCATGGATTGATAATAAGCATGGTTTGAAATGAGTATTGATCAGAAATTTAAGGAATTAGTTTATCCAAACTATATCTTGGCCTTTAATTATCTATAATAATTGTATGCTATTATATTATCATGCTTATACTATATGCCTTTGTGTGTTGGCCTTAGTTGCATGGTTACCTTACTCAGTACATAGTGTATTGACCACCTGTTTTATGGGTGTTGCTCATTTCCACGAGCAGAAGCCCCTCTCAGTTGGTGCAGGTTGGTGATACTATTTTCGATGCCTTCGATGCTTACGAGGCATCGGGTTGGGCTAAGAGTTGAGCATAGACTTAGCTTGGGGATTTGAGAGCATCGTGGCTGGATTTACTTTTTATGTTCTTTTAAGTTGTATTAGTATACTCATACTTGATTTTTATTGTATTGTAACCTTCATTCCTTTTAAGGAATTTTAATTATATACTCTGGATTGTAAACTTTTTCCGTGTACTCTAATTTCTGTCTCATGAATGTTTCAATGTTTTTATGAAGCCTTGTTTTGAATTTGAATTATGATAGTTGTTAATTCTTCTTTAGCCTTATGGTCATTACAGGACTAGTCAGGGACTAGGCTCGTACTGATCATGGCGATAATATCTCTAAAATTCTCAAGTTTTGATTCGCTTGCTTCCGCCAAATCTTAAATAAAATAAAAAATTTCAGTAGTGAATTTTGGGGGTGTTACACTTGACGTTTAGAAGAAGTTCCTTATCTGTAGGCCTAAAGAGAATCATATCATTAGAACATTGTAGATAAGAGATCTAAATACCATTATTTCCCATCATAACACCCTCCTCAACCCCTTGCAGATTGCTTTCTACATTACTTTGTTCAAGACTTTTGTTACAATATTGAAAAGAAATGGGCATAATAAATATCCTTGTTAAAGAGCTCAAGATATTTAGGAAATAGCTTAGCTCAAAAAACTTTATGAAAATATAATTATAACATAGGAAGACAAAAATCAATAGCTAAAACCTCAAATTTAGTTTTGAGTAGCACAATTTAATCATGAAATTTGGAAAGAATAGCTCTGAAGACTTGAAATGATAGAGCGAGAGAAAGTTATTGGATAATTAGTAACTTAGCA
Source organism: Tamarix austromongolica (assembly GCA_039764185.1). Lineage (NCBI taxonomy): Eukaryota > Viridiplantae > Streptophyta > Magnoliopsida > Caryophyllales > Tamaricaceae > Tamarix > Tamarix austromongolica. The sequence goes on along the minus strand of CM077819.1, from coordinate 113,374,829 downwards.
CACTACTATAGGTCATAAATTGTGTATTGGAAATTACACTATATCATTTTAATTTGTCCTATCTTAACAAAAAAATAATAAGATTAAGTTGGTTAATGAAGCACAAAACATGTTGAAAACAATGAGATAATGAATCCTACTTTAAAAAAAATATATCTAAAACAAGTTAGTCATACTTCAATACCAAATGTGTATATTATAAATTAAAGAAAAATAATTAACAATGAAGTAAATCTCAGCAATTGATGAAAATAAAATAAATGTAGATATTGAACCCGAAGTAAATGAACCTCCTGAAAGGAATTTATAAGACCCGTGTATCAATCAGTGAACTATTTATTCTCAATTTGTATTCAACAAATTATAAAATAAATGATGAAACTAAATCAATGAGTAGAATCTTCTTGATGTATATTGGAAGCATACACAACAAAATATCAGTAATTTACACAATCCACGTAAGAATCAAATAAGAAAAGAGGAAGAATGGGATAAAATTAGAAGATTAGGGTTTCAGTTTGGGTTTTTACTTTTCACAATTTTTATTAGAGTTTTAAGGTACATTTTTATGCTGATTTTAATGATGGATTGATGGATACTAATTAGGGTAATTACTGTAATTCAATTTTTGGTTACATAAAAAAATTAATGATATAGAAAATGTTGATGCAAGAAAGTGTATTAGGGTTAAGATTTTGAAAGAAAGAAAGGAATTTTGGGATTTTTATGTATGGATTATGATGGATGGTTATGGTAATAAAGTGAAGGTTGGATACTTGTGGATTATGCAGTTTAATTAAGGCTAAAAAATGTGGCATAATAGATCTTATTAATGTAATACCCCAAAATTTACTAAAAAAATTCATTTTAGTGGAAGTGTAATACTAAGATAATTGGGTGTTACTACCATATTCTATATAATTTCGGCTCACCATACCATCCTTACATTGAATTGATGACAAAGTACTTAGAACTTAAAATAAGGTAAACAGAGAATGAGGAAACTTTTATAAAACTTAAATAAATAGTTAGCGATTAACTCCTAGTATAACAAAAGAAAAAAAATACAACTTTTATAAATCCCCTAGTGTTGATGAGTTTACTACTACTTTAATTAAGTAATCATGGGAGCTTATTGGGATTGATATCATATATATAGTCTAGAATTTTTTCATTTTTTCATTATTGGATATCTTCCTCCCTAACTTAATATCGCTTCTCTAACCCTCATTCCAAAAAAAAAGATAATGTTACCAGGGTAAATGATTATAGACCTATTGCTTGCTGTGGTGTTTTATATAAGATCATTTCTAATGTTTTAACTACCAAACTACATACCTTAATGCCTTATCTCATCTACCAAGCTCAATCTGGTTTTGCTAAGGGCAGACATATTGGTGAAAATATTTTGTCAGCTATTGAATTGGTTAGGAAATATTCTCAAAAGCATATTTTCCCTAGGTGTATGATTAGAATTGACATTAAGAAAGCATATAATTCAGTTCACTAAGGTTTTTTACATCAAGTTCTCCATGCTTATGGTTTTCCCCTCTAGGTTGTTAGATGGACAATGACCTGTGTAACCGCTCTATCCTATTCTCTTTATTGAAATGGTGAGCCGACTAAACCTTTCAAAATTCAGCAAGGATTAATGTAAGGGAACACCTTTCCCCTTATTTGTTTATGTTAGTGGCTGAGTACTATACCAGAAATCTCAAGTTCTTGTGGCATGATAAGGATTTTAAAGGTCATCCTAAATGTAAAGACTTAAAGATTATTAACCTTACTTTGAAGATCATATGCTCCTATTCTATAGGGGATATTTTAAATCGGTTAATAGTTTCATCAATATAATTAAAGACTTCTCTGATAAGTATGCACTTACTATTCACCCTCAAAAGAGCAACATATATTTTGGGGGTGTGGATGATGCAACAAAATCTCACATCCTGCACCAAACTAATTTCTCTAAGGGTAGCTTTCTCTTCTCATATTTAGGGGTTCCTCTATCCTCTGCAAGGCTCACAACCTCCTAGCTCCAAGGTCTTGTGAAAAAAAATAGCAAAGAAACTTACTGGCTGACATTCCCATCCACTATCTTATACTGGTAGAACACAGCTATAAAAATCTGTTATTTTTAATTTCTAGATTTGCTGGTCTTAAGTCTTTATTCTCCCAAGGAAGTTAATCCAGCAAATTGAATGTATGTGTAGGTAGTTCCTATGGACTGGGAAAATAAATTCTTCAAAGAAAGCTTTGGTAGCTTAGAAGCAGGTCTGCTTACCTAAAAAGGAAGGAGGTATAGGTTTAATAAATGTGTATCAATGGAATAAAGTGGTTGTGGGGAAGATCCTTTGGAACCTATGCTTCAAGGATTTCCTTTGGATTAAATGGGTTCATTCTATCAACTTAAGCTCTTAATCTTTGTGGTCCTTTACTTTAGTTCATAAATGCTGTTGGCAATTGTAGAAAACTTCAAACTCAGACATCATTTTCATGAATTCTTCGCTGATTCTCAGTTTTTGGAAAAAAATAATAAAGCATGATGGATCTTAAATATTAAGAGAATGTATGATCTTATTAGGCACCATAGTGAAAATTTTGGTGGTGGCCTATTCCTTAGTGTGGTTTGGCTACCCCCAAACACCAATTTATTACCTGGCTTGCTATTCAAAATAGGTTGATGACCAAGGTGAGTTTGAAGTACCTACATCTTATTGAGGATATTGAGTGTATCTTGTGCATGAAAAAACAAGAGGAGGATATTAACCATCTTATGTTTGACTGCCCTTATAGTCAAGAGATTTCGATGAAGATTGGGAAATCATTTAACAGGAGGGATCATATCCAATCATAGGAGTTAGAACTTAAGATCTTGGCTAAGAACACAAGGCATTGTAAGGGGAAGAAGGATATGCCCAGAGCCCTTTTTGTCACATTCATAGGATCCATTTGGTAGGAAAGGAATGCTAAAATTTTTAGAAATAAAATTTGACACTCTAATATGCTTCTTAAAGACATTTATTTTGTAATGTCAAGTAGGATTTTTACTTCACATAGTGACAATAAGTATGACCAATGAAAAGATTGTATAGATGCTTTGGTGATCTAATTTAGTTTGTACATATATTTATTTTTAGTAGTAATAAAAATCTACTTAATTACCAAAAAAAAGGGATTCATTAGAAACTAAGAGTCCAAAAGGTATTTGGGCACATAAATTACTACCGGATAACAACAACTCAACACCCAGCCCTAAGATACAAAATCACTCCTCCATAGATAGATCATTAAAAATAGAAAAGTCATTCATGCAGTCCTTAGTGACCTACACAATAAAGTCTGGGTTGTCTGCTCATGGAAATGAGCATCAACTATGAAACACGTGATATGTGCACCACGTACTAAGAAATGTAACAATATATTTATAGCAAGGGCATACAAAATACATAAGGTACATATGGAAAGACTAATCATATGGACTAATGATACATGATACGATGAAATAGATGAAGTTAAACCATAATTCTATTATTATGTATAATCCCAATCTATTTTCTTAATTATGTTGAGTTCATGATACAAAATACTTCTAATATGATGGAACTAACTAAAGCACCTTCGATAATAAAATGCTTCTAAGCTACTATTATTAAGTTGATGGAACAAACTAGACACCTTCTAGGGAAACACTCTCTTGTACATTATTATTAAACTAATGAAACGATCTAAAACACTTTCTAGGATAAAATGCTTATGAGCCACTATTCTCATTTGATGGACATGACTCATTACTTCAGCCTTGACTCACGTAATCTTTTACTTTAAGTAGTAATGTTATATTAAACTTTTTTTTATCTCAATGGCATCATGTAGACATAAAATTAAATATGTGAGGCACATAAAACATATTTAACATAATTATACAAAGTACATCAAACACGATCTGGATATCCCCATGAAAAAATTTTGTGATTCCCCTATGAGACCTTAATTTCACTTGAAAAGCATAATTTTTCCCAAAAAATTAATCTGATCACAAAAAATAGTACATCATCCTTATATAAAATTATTAACAACATATCTAAAAATAAAGGTTTAAATCCAACATCATATATATGCGATAACAAGCCTACCTCTATGGTTACTATTCTCAATTTAAGATTTTTTTTTTCATTTTATTAGACTCCTATTTCTCTTAATTAATCTAAATATTTCAAGTAACCTACTTAGAATATTTTAGATCCATTACCAATTTAGAAACACAAAAATCTCATATTTAATCCATATTAAACAAAATGTCCTTATCTTACCGAAAGCCTTAAAGTTACTTTTTAAATAAATTGTATCCTACTCAACCACCATTTGATCATGTTACTTATAAAATAGTTTATAAAAACCTAGAAGATTAACTTACCATGATTATTTTCCATATACTTAAAATGTCTAAAATACCCTTACGATAGCCATAATACCTATATTTCCACTAAACCCTATAAGTCTGATATTATTATTTTCCAACCTTCAACTTATTACGTCACCATATAACTTGACCATATTCATTATTCACTTTCTATACCTCATCAACGCCATGGATCATGCTAACATACTTAGGGTTATAAAATAAGGCTTATTACAACAATCATCACATAAGTACATAATTTTCATATAGTACTCACTTTGCCATAAAATAATCCAAAATTATCATAATATGTTATAAATGACTTGATCAATATGAAATTATCAAAATAATAATATCAGACTTGTTATTAAGCAAACATTTACACATAATATTCAAAATCCCTAACTATGAACACTACTACGAAAACGGGAAATAATAACGGGATATTAATAACGGTAGTTCAAAAACCGTTGTCAAAAGCGTGAAAATTTATGGGCGGGATAGTTTTGATAACGGTTATAGTAAAAACCGTTATTAAAAGGGCAATGTTAAAATTTACACGGATGTTTTAATAACGGTTCTTGAAAGAACCGTTATTAAAAGAGGTTTTGATAACGGTTCTTGAAAGGAACCGTTATCAAAAGTCTGAAAGTTTTAATAACGGTTCCTGAGAGAACCGTTATTAAAAGATGTTTTAATAACGGTTCTTTCAGGAACCGTTATTAAAACCCAAAAATCAAACTTATATTTCATTCAGTTCAGTTCTATTTCGTGCCAAAATTTTCAGATTCTCTGCACCTTCGTTCACTTGCTCTCCTTCTCCTTGCAAACCCTCGCACCACCACACCAGTTCCTCTCAAGTAAAGGAAATCCTCGCACCGCCAACTCTCCACCGCGCCTCTGCCATTGTTCCGAAGCTAGCTGACACTTTATGTATGTGTTTGTTCTTCCTCTCGTAACTTTTTATCTACTTATATAAATGCATGTTGCTAGGGTTTCGTTCGAAAATATGTTGTTGAATGTGTTTGCTGAAAATTTTGTTGTTCGTTGTTGAATGTTGTATTTTTTTGTATGGAGAACATTATTTAGAGCTACAACCATAATAAACAAAAGAGAAGACATTATTGAGGTTATTTAGAGGTAGATTCAACTGTAAACTTTGGAGGGTCATAACTTTTTCATGCGACCTCGGATTTAGGTGATCTAGGAGGCTATTTTGGGTATTTTTTTGAGATCTACGACGTGGCAAATCGGCGGAGCCGGTTTGGCCAATATCGGAGCCCAGAAAATGCCATTTTGGCCTCTAAATTGAGGTTTTTTTTGTTATTATGCCAATTCCGTGTAATTATGCCATTTTGGCCTCATATTTTTAGGGCCTTTTCTTAATGTAATTATGCCAATTCCGTGTAATTATGGATGAGACAAGAGCTTTAGGTACCTCCAAAGAGCTACTGGAACCAGATTTTCAAGTGAAGAAGATGATGATGATGATGAAATTGAAGTTTTTAAGGGTTCAAGTGAAGAAGACGAGCTACATTCCGATGATTCAGAATGATTATTATGCAATGGGCCAAGCATGTTCATGTTTGTATTTTGTCTATGTCTTTAAGTCTTCTAAGCTAGATTTATGACATTTTGCTTTGGTGTAGAGCTACCAAGTTGTGGTATGCCTACTAATTTTGATTCTTGAGTATATATGTCTGGTGTATTAACAAGGGATTGATTGAAATTATGGTGTGATTGCAGATTTGTTATCAATTGATGTTGTTTTACAATGCAGATTTGGTAATTATTTGAACATACAAATGTGTATGTGGGCAGGAACAAAACTGCAAAAACTAAAAAAAAAATTGGAGTTTTAATAACGGTTCTTATGAAAACCGTTATTAAAACCTTGTTTTAATAACGGTTCTGATTAAAACCGTTATTAAAACGTAGGTTTTAATAACGGTTTTCATAAGAACCGTTATTAAAACTCCAGTTTTTAATAACGGTTTTAATAAGAACCGTTATTAAAACTCCAGTTTTAATAACGGTTTTCATTAGAACCGTTATTAAAAGCTCCTTTTTAACAACGGTTTTTAAGTAAAAACCGTTATTAAATATGAAGTTTACGCACATATTCGCGGGTTTTTGTGTATTTTTCATAACGGTTATGAACCGTTATTAAAGATTTAATAACGGGCGATTCAATAACGGTTGAAAACCGTTATTAAAACTATAAAATAACCGTTATTAAAACCCCTTTCCGTGGTAGTGGAAGTGTATCCTTATTTAAATAACATCGATCTCTAAGTACAGATAGACCCTAATACGCCTCCTCCAGGACAACTAGAAAACAACTAAGGAAAATCTAAGAAAAAGGAGGATGGAAATGGAGCAAAAGTGAAGTAAACAATGATGCAGGAAAAGTAGTGTAAGGTTGAGCTAACTGTATGAGGTTATGGTGCAAGTATAGGGGTGTTGTGTAGGTGAGTGGTGAAGCCAAGGTTTTTACATGGGTGAGTGACTTGGCTAGGGTAGGTATTGTGTAGGTGAGTGTTTTTTTGTGTGAGTTTTAAATGCAAGTGGAGGTAGATTGTATGAGGTTTGGATGTAGCTTGGGTGTGTGTTATATGGGGTGTTGATATGGTGAAGGTTGATTTGTGTGATATTAGATAATTTTATTTTCTATATGAAAATGGAGGAAATGAATGAAGTGAAGTGTAGAAATGTTTGGAAAATAGAGAGTGAGTATGAGGACGGTTTGGTGAGGCATTAGACGAGGTAAAGAGAAAAAAAAAGGGTACCTATAATAGAAGTGTTGTGCGTATGGGGAAGGTTTGGTGAGGCATTAGATAAGGTAAAGAGAAAGAATAAAGGGGTACTTATAGTAGAAGTGTTGTGCATATGGTGAAAAATAACAAAGTTGAGTTATAAGGGGTTATATGGGCAGAGTAGGAGATCAAGGGATTCTGGGACAAATTTGTACACCACATATCCTAGATGATGAGGGAGGTGATAGCGGTAATGATGAGTTTAGGTGGGCAGGGTATGGATGGAGGAAAAACTAAAGGAACATAGTGGGGCAAGAAAAATTCACATGAGTTATGTGTGTGGGGGGGGAGGGAGGGGGGAGAGAACTAGAGAATAATAAGAAGAAAGAGCAAGGGAATAGAAAGAAAAGGGAAAAAGGAAAAGAAAAAGGAGAAAAGGTTTAGGATTAGGGTTAGAGTTTAGTTAAAAATTTAGTATATAATAACTAGGACAGATTGAAAATATTAATCATCTAGGATTAGAGTTAGGTTAAATTCAGGGTATTACAATTAACGTGGCAATATTATTTGGCATGGATAAGGTTAGGGTTAGGGTTTCAGGAGGTTGAAGATGAATATATGTGTGTGTATGAATGAATAGCCAATTGATTTTATATGATATGTATGGGTTGTTAATGGTGGATTATGGAAAAAGAAAATGTGGTTTAAAGGATGCTATTAAGCTAACAAGGTTCATTGGTATGGAAGAAGGTTAAGGATAGGGTTTGAGAGATTTAAGATGATGAATGTTGAAGATGAATTTGTGTATGGAAAGGATGTGGATAGGAAAAATTATAATGGGAAATGAATGTATTCAATTGAAAACAAACTAAATCTATCAAAAACATACATAAATTAAATAGTGAATAGTTGAATAAGTAACATAAGGAAATCAAATTTAGGAAAGAACTCATAAAGAGAATCAATTGAAGAATCAAACTTAACTTGATTGTATTGAATGAACTGTAAACGTGTACATGCCCACATTTTTATGATGGATTATACAACTCCTCAAATATATTTTGTATCACCCTCAAAATTTACTTCTAAAATGTTTCATTTAAAAGAAAAATATGTAAACACTAAAATAGAAAATTAGGAATGTTACTACTATACCTAACACAAGATAGATGCATATCATGTACCTTATTCTAAATATAAGGCTAAAACCTATCCAATGAAAATTTAAACATCATCTATACTAAGAGGAAAATTTCTCATAATGAGATATCCAATTGTTGATGGGAAACAAAAATTTCCAAAAAGAAAAAGATTATTACGGATCAAATTAGTGGAAAACTTGTGAAATAACTCTTGATTCTAAAACTTGTGAAATTAAAATTCAATTACAAAGCCATTAAAATTTCAATATAGCATTTGAAAATTCCAAAATAGGTATAGATAGTAATGATAAATCTATGATGGATTGAACTTTGAGTTGCATACTCTCTCAAAGCCTAAGTCATCAACCAATCAATAACAATCAATCTCAAGCCTATACAAGAGTTTTTTTCTCCGCCATTAGTTGACCATCAAGGGACTCATTCAGCCAAGGTAGTATTAGTATGAGTTTAGTGATGAGTAAATTAAAACAACCTAACTCATGGAAGGAAACATGATGCACATAAGATATGGTGATCTTTAACTTACAATACTCATGCTTAAGTATACATGTGATACACACACCATTGCACTCATACAACAACTGTTACAGTTTCATGAATTTTATAACATATTATTAATTACCCACTCATTAAGTATTAAAGAAACTCATACATATAATTACAAGAGTAAGATACACATGTGATAGATAAATTAGGGCATGTCTATATGGAATATCTTAGTCATAATTATCAATGGCACACGTACGTATATGTGATAGTAGGAGATTGTGTATTGATGTGCGTGGCATATGATAAAACATGTGGTGATGGATCATGCTTATAAATACACGACTAGCTACGGCAACATATGGGGTACAAGCATATAACGAATCATGAATGCAGCTAAGTAATATAACTACCCTATAAAATAACATGCTACAGATAAGGCCCACTTGCAATTTAAATAATAGAATATGTGATAATAGGGTATGAATAAGCGTCATATGGTAGCACTATTATAAAGACTAAAACCAAGAGACATGCATAAGATAATGAAATGTAATGTCCATGCATGGATGAAAATAATCGATTATTGTATTATATTCCATTGTTTGATAACATCTATTTGATTATTTTAACTTGAGGATGAAGACTCAAATAAATCATAACAACTAATCTAGTACTCAAATGGTACTAGCCCTAGCTGGCCCATCAAGAAATGTAACCAGACCACTAAATAATAGGGAACCTAATCACTTAAGTATCCATACCCTCTATAGGACCGAAATATATAAAGACACCTATAGAGTAGAAAAGGACTTCTTTGGACCTCATAAGGCATCAAGAATCATAGAATAGAAAACACCAGAATAGTATGAAGTGAGTACCAAAACCTAAATCACATAACCACCCCAAGTGGTAGAAGTCCCGACTCAAGATCTTTCACTTTAAGTGGTTAATGTTTTATTTAAGGATTTAACTAAGCATAAATCAAGCCCACATAACATCACTTAAATCACTACCTTAACACAATGACATTCCACTCTTATATCCTTTTCACGTGGCATTAAAAATTATCAAATTTGAGTAATATTAGATCCAATCCAATCTATGTGGCATCAAAGTTGACTAATTCCAAGTGGTATTAAAGAAGAATAATTTCAAGTTACATTAAATCCAGATAATTCAAGTGGTGTTATAGCTAAATAATTCCATGACATAAAAATCCAGCAAACGACATCATATAATTTCAATCCATACTTAACCAATGATATAATTTTCTAAACCAATTATATTTAGGAAACTTTAGAACAAACTCTAAAATCACAAGAAGTTCATAATTGGTTTAACATTTTAACTACATAATCATGCTCAACCATTCACATAGTTAAACATATATAATAATCAATAGGCATGCTAACATGTGTTTGCATTTAATTTATAAGCTCATAGATATATAGAATTACAATATGAAACATACTATACACTTGGCATACTTAGATCACATAAATCATACTCATCACTTTCCATTTTAGGAAGACATACATCCCATTATTCTGCAATGAGAAAAGATAATTAGTGACTTACCTAAATTTGAAGCTAGCTAAGTAAATTGAGAAAGAGAAAGAGGGATATCAATATCTTGACTATCCACCTTCTTAGATCGCCTATAAAAATTATAGGACTAGGTTAGAAACAACCTTATCAGTCAACAATTTATGAATCATAGTTTAAGAAACAAAGAGAGGCACATATGGTGTTTCTTAGAAAATGTGTCAAAAACCAAAAACTCAAGAATTTAACACTATTGACATTTAAATTTAATTATTAACCAAAATGAGTTCAACACATATCAATTAGGATAATTCAAATTAATTTGGAAAATGAGGGAAGTGACAATAGAGGATAAGTTAATTTTATCAAAAATGACTTACTAATTAAGTTTTACAACCAAAATGATTAACCAACAATTTTCAAAGAGCCAATCCAAACCGATAAGATAAAAACATAATTTAAATAATTTTAAATCAATTTTGGTAATCGATTAGGTAAAAGAAGCATAGTATATCAGTTTTGTAATAGTATCTCCAACATGAACTGCATAATGACAAATTAACTTTGTTTACCTCAATTTGATAGTTTCAAAATACAACTAAACTAATTTTAGATAAATCTAGATAATCCATTTCAACAACACAATATTATGTGTAACCAATTTAAGATAATTGTGTTTAGAAATTAGGGTTTTATAGCCCAACACATAACTTTAGACCATCCAACTGAATTAATCTAAATTGAAGGTGATAGAACACAATTAAGGTCATTTTAACTATTTCTAGAAATTTAATTTCATGAAAAAAACTATACAAATAATTAATTTTATAATTACATTTGAAAGCTAGGGTTTTAGGCTTAAAAATACAATTCGATAGATTTTATTAATTTAATGAAATTGAATGCTTAGAAAGGTAATTAGGATTATTTTATAACATATTGTATCAACTAACTAATCAAAAGTAATAAAAGATATACCCAACTTAACATAATTAGGGTTTTTGATTCAGGGATGTAAATTTGGCCAACTCTTGTTAAAACATTCAAAATGATGGTTCAGGATTGCAATAAAAGGTATTCTAATATAAATTATATAATCAATTTAGAAAAAAAAAACTCAATTACATAATCCAATATAGATTTATATGAGTTTTGACCTAAAAATCCAATTCTAATTGGCTTCATGTAAATTTTCCAAAATTGACACTTCCAACATAAAATTAAATACATTTCAAAGCATATTATAAAATCAATTCAATTAAACAACTCAATGATACAATTTAATTTTTGTTACATATGGATATCAACCTAGAAATCCAATTATGATTAATTCTATACACATTTCTCAAATTAATAGTTCCAGCATGAAATTATATACATTTTAAAGCATATTGTAAAATCAATTTATCCAAAATAGTTTAATCGAATGAATCCACAAAATGTGGATATATTCGGGTCAAAGTTTTGATTTTCATAAATCTACCGCATACACTGCAATTAACCACTCTAAATCAATCATACAACATATACATACATAATTAAATAATTTATTTAGCTTATCATATGCTAATTCATAAAAAATTATTCAAAACAATATTTAGGGTTTGGGGTAATTTATACTAAATAAAATCTATAAATCAAAGCTGGTGAAGGCTTGGGACACTCCACTAGAGATTAAAGATGATTCATTGGTGACCAGCTTAGTTTGTAGTGGTTGGATGGTGGTGACACAACCTACTCTCTTGCTAGTTGCTCTACTCCTCACTATTGTAGTGTGCCGCTACTCCTGCTCATCATTATTGGTGATGGTGGAGGAGGAGACAATAAAGATGGAGGGAGAAGGGGTGGCAATGGTGTGGTGGTGGTGTTGGTGTTGTAGAGAAATAAAGAGTAGAGGAGGCATGTGTCAGGGTGTTGGATTTGGTTTCTGAAGAAGGAGAACGAGAAAGAAAGAGAGTGAAGAGAAAAGAGGGAGAGAAGAAAATGAAAAATTGGGGGGGGGGGGATTTGACCTTTTTTTTAACGAATATACATTTACATAAGATGATATAAAATACTTGAAAAATATTTATAAATAATTTTATTTAAAACTCATTTACCGAAAACCCTTTCATAAAGAATTGAAGGTATAAAATCAATATCAAAGTTTTTTAAACGATTTCGGAAATGGTTTTGGAAGAAAACACCAATGAATACAAATATTTATATTATTTATGAAAATATATAATAAGGTTCTAAAAATACTAAAATCTATCTAGAAAATATCTAGATCAAATTATAAGAGAGTGTGATTAATTTAAATAATTTTTGAAAAACATCTTCTACAAAAAAAAGGGAAAAAATGGAATAAAATTATCTTGAGAATGAAAATCATAAATAATTTATGAAAATCTTTTCAAGTTGAAAATTTCCAAAGATAATCATTACTTCATAAAAATAAATAAATTTAAAGAAAAAATATTTTCTATGAATAAAATCATTAAATTAATTTTACTATTTTAAAGAAAATTTCATTAATGAAATATAACATCAAAACATAGTCGTAATCACTCAATAATGTTATATTTGAAAATGTATATAAAATATTAAAAATCAAAATACAAGAAAAAATTATATATATATATATATATATCTTTAAATAAAAATAAAAACTATATGAATATAATAAAATAATTGTTTTGAATATATTTATCTAGAATACTCTACGATGACAACAATTAATTAAATTTTAATATGAATTAGAAATCGTCGATAAAACCATAAAACAAAAAAAATAAAATAATTAAACATTTTTATCAAATTATGCTAATAAAATTAGTAAGGTTAATAAAATTGAATTCCAAAAATATAAGGTATTACATATTTCTTCATGAAAAGATAAGAAAACACCAAAATTTGAAATTCCACTTCATATACAAGCCATAGTTAACGCACATACACGAACAAAAAAAAAACTTACAACTAAGTAGATAAATATTCTAACAATATCTAACAAAATCTTCTAACTAATATATAATATTTATGGTTGTTTATCTCCTTATTTTTGATATCCATGACATTTGGAAAAAATGTGTCTTCACTAAAATTTAGTTTTATGACCATTTAACCCCTCTTTGTTCCATAATTAAGCAAGTAAGCACTTTACTGAGCTCAAGTGTACTAGTTTATCCCAAATATTCCACCAATGCAAAACTAATGGGCTCTAATGTTAAATAAAATGACCCATGTATTATATACTTCATATGAATTCTTGCTACATTATTCTCCCCTTATTGAGAATAATTTATCCTAAAATCTATATGATTGGACTCAAACACTCTTCAACCTTCAAAGAAGTTTTCTTAGTGAGCTACACCCCTGAATTATTTTATCAACCATTCATAAAGACCATAATGTATCTTAAAAGCCATCTTCCACTCAACCCCTTCTATAATCCACATTTGATAGTAACCACTCAAATAAATTTTAGAAAATATATTTTCTTTGTATAACCCATCCAAAATATCATCTTATCTCAATGTAAGAAATATGTAATTGATTGTGATGTTGTTGTATTCCCTTAAATCAATGTAAATCCTCCATGTCTCATCCTTCTTTTGATTTAAAAAAAATTGAAACATAATAAAGACTCGTACTTTTTCACATATTGCATTTATCCATCAACTCTTAGATTTATCTCTAAAGCTTCTTTTGCCTCCTTAAGATTACATCGATACGATACCTTGTTTGGAAGAGAATCTCCTGGCATAAGATCAACGACATGCTATATTTTTCTCAATTTTGTAATCCAGGTGGTAGATCCTTAGAAAACACATCACAAAGTTCATCCAAAAGTTTGGTGAGATTCAGTTATAGCTTGCCTTACTCCCATTATATCATGACCTCCAAGGAACAATCTCTCAAATTCGGACTCCACCTGTGGCTTATTAGTATCATTTTCTAACTCAACTATGGGCTTCAACTTGAACTTCTTTTCCCTTTGCAAACCATGTATTTGTTGAGCACTCCATCACGAAAAACTCTCAATCATATTGCCATGGCCTCCCAAGCAAGATATTACATTCATCCATAGGTAATATTCCAAATAACACTTCACCAAGATAATTACTAATGCTACAGGAATAAGAAAAATTAATGATTATATTAATCACCAATAATAAAGGGAAGTTTGTTGGTATTAAATCATCTCTAAAAGTTAATCTGTAATAAGCTTGTTAACAATGATTGTATGATTATTGGTAGTAAGATGTAATGGCAATGATATGTTTGTCAAAATTAAGCTCATTTATGATAATCCAAAACTATTAGCTAGTTGAAAATTAATTTTGGCACTTTTATTATTAATGACTTATCATAGGTAATTATCATCTTGCTAATGATAAAATTTTTAATTTTGAAGTTATCTAAATTAAAAAAAACTTAACACTGGAAACTTATACATGGTAATAAGATTATTATTAATAATTTTTCAAGTAAAATAATTCTAGAAAGCTTTATTACAAATGATTTATCCTTGCCAATAAGCTTATTATTGCCAATTTATTTCCTTGGTAATAAGACTTTTTTTTAATAAAAATGTAATTTATGAAATTATAATCTAAACATATTACATAAAATCAAAAAATTTAGAAAATTTTTGTAATATAAATAACATTTTAAAGATGAATGTTGTTATAGAAATTTAATTTACAAAACAAATATAATATTATTACATCTAACTTCTTAATACTAACATAAAACATAAAAAATCATCTTCATCATCTTTATCTTGATTAGATCTCAGAGGTGGAAGAACTTGAGACCATTTGGCCATAAAATATCTCATTTGCCATAATTCTTCTTCTCGATGCTTAAATGTTGCTTGAAGTTTAGCTATACACACATTCATTTATTTTTGGTTTTGCTCTACTTAACATTTCGATTATTATTCTTGTGTTTGATTATTCTACACCCAACTCATGTAAGAAGTGCCTTGACTTGAGCCCTCCCCTATAAGCTTTCATACCTCTCCTTTTCTTTGCCCTAAACCATGATCTAAGATATTCTCAAGTATTACTTCTTTATCCATTTTTGGAGGTTTAGGATTGACCACACCAACTTGCTAGAAGCCATTTGTGACAAAGTTTCCTCCTATTTCCTTAACATTTTGTTCTTTACTTGTAAGCAAAATTTATACATATATTATAAAAAAAAGGTTAACAATTTTATAATTAATTACATATGACTAACTTATAAAATTCTTCTCACCTTAAGGAGCAACTTATTTGTTATTCTTAAAATATATTCCTCTATATATCTCGATTGTAGGTATTTTTTCATTTCTTGATTACCCCATATAATTTTAAAAGAAAAGTTAATATATTAAAAATACATTAATAAAAATAATAAGAATAAGAACAAAAACCTAGAAAAAATTGTTCTTGTAGCAATACTGTGATAATAATTATATACTATGACAAGAGGGACTGGTATATTTTGTTCTATTTGTTCATGCCAATCCTTCACTAAAAAATTAATAATTTTTTCATATTATTTATGTGTAGTTTTATTCAATTTATTTACCCAAAATTAATATTTCATTTTCATTCTATGAATTTTATAGATTGATACATTGTCTCTACATGTCTGTCTCAGGAAAAAATGCCTATAATTATTGTCTTATATCAATCCTACTTATAATTACTTATACAACTTTTGTGTCAATCAAGAATTAATTGATTGAGATCTAAATAAATCCTAGGCCCTACTAAAGTTTCCCTTTATGGAACTAAATCAAAATATATCTGCATATATACACAAATATTTTATTTGATTACTTTATTGTAAAAGGTAATAAATAAACTTTACCTAAACTTTAGAGAGGATCTTTGAATTATCCTCATGAGGGACATATGACCACCTCTTATAACATAAAGGTATCTTTGAATTAATCTTATTTCCAATACACCTACTAAACCATTTACCATATGGACCCAGAAAATTTAAATTATTGGCCTAAAAATTAAACTCCACCTCAAACTTTTATCTTCCACATCTTCCAAACTCTTCCAACATCATCGGATATTTATTTACTTCTCGAGCCCTCCTTTTAGGACCTAAAACATGAATATATTAATTATATCATTAAGATAATAAATTTATATAAGTAAGTTTTGATACCATCTAAGTTTTGATACCCAAAGCGTAGTTTGAAGGACACAATGGATCACACCTATCTCCATCACTACCATGAACTTGGGAAACATTATTAGTCATATATATAAACTATCATATATTGTGATATATAAAAATGCTACATTATGATGACAAACACATATAAAAAAAGTGCGAAGCATGTAAAAATTGTAGGAAATAAAATAAGATGATATAAGATAATAAAATTGTGACTAGGTTTAGATTTAGTTCAAATATTCAAATTAATTACAAAATTACTAATCAGAATTGTAATATTATCTATATTAGTAAATTATCCTTCGGTATCCTTATCCAAAAGTTTGTGTTACATATTTCCACCTTGAATAATGAATTATGCCATGTCATCTTGATCACCACTTTGGATCGCTACACTACTAGTACCAACACGTAAAATATGTAAGGTGTGAAGGTCACTAATATCAACATTAAAGTTAATAAAAATCGAGTCGACATCATCCACCGCATATATGTGGTTGTAATTATTATCATCTAAATCCCAAATGTTGTAATGATTAAATTTCCATACAATTTTTTTAATTCAACCCATTATACAAATCATCCACATACTAGACTTACTTTACCTAAGTTCCAAGAATATGTTGGTTATTCTTATACCACTCAGCCATAGTATAGATACTTATAATATTATCCACTCATAAAATTATCTTCATCCTCAAATTAGTATCAAACCACTTACATTTAAATAAAAATACAAAATACTTGGACAAGTAAGATAATTATATAATATCAATTAATTGTCTATAGAAATTATCAACACTCTCGCCTAATATGCACTTATCAATAACATAGGTTGAGAATTTAAATCTCTTAATTGCATAACTTGTATAAGAAAAGGCCATATCAAATGCACTAAATGCCAAGGAGAACAATTTATTGGTGCATTTAGGGAATCTTATTTCACGCAACTCGTACAACTATATTGTTTGTGTGTTTCAAATAAGTAATGATATCATAAACCCTAACAATGACTTATTATATGCTTCAATTTTTATTACGAAAAATAATTACCTTTTAATAGGACCAAGATGGAAAATCTTTCTTTTGTACTTCATTCAAATTACCACCACCCCATGTCATTACATATCATTCATGTGTTCACTATAAAAATAATGCATTTGGCTGATTAAAATCTGCTACTTACACACATACACACACACATATATATATATACCATGATAAATATAGATAATACTATATTACACTTACTCCAAATATTTATGTATCTTTGGAAAATTGTTCAAATCATACCACTAAGCATCTTTTCTAACTTTATATATTATACTCATATGATTATTCTTACAAATAAAGGAAGCCTAAGATTGGAAAACTAACAGCTAGCATTTTTCGATCACCACATCTACATTTCTATCTCTCTTATTGAACTTGATCTCAACACCTTTCAAGTACATGGAGTAAAAACTCAATATTTCATCATCTATAAACCCTTATATAACTAAACATTATTGCTGATCATGATTTTGAATATACTTATTCATATCATTTAAATTCCTCTCAATTAGATATATTGATCTCCTAAGAACTGGTCCACAAAGTATTAATTTTTCTAGTAAGTGGATTAGTAATCCTGCCACTAAAAAAGGATGAGAAAAATATGTGTTCCATCTTATACTGGATAAGAACAATATGCTTTTTTACTTCCTCTAAAACCTTGTAAATTTTCTTTCTAACCAAAGAATTTAATAATCTAGATAATGGTGTTGCATATCTACTTATTCACAAAAGCATGCGCATTTACCAGTAACAAATGATGTACTATGATATGATAGTCATGTGAATTCAACATCCTCATTCTAATATCAAAAATATTCTTCTTTAAATGATAGGTAAAACCATTAGGAAAATTCACATCCCTCAAGTAGTGAAAGAATATTGCCTTATCATGTGATAAAAGCATAGATTTAACAATAGCTTCATCCGCTTATTCCCATCATAATAAAGATTTGGCTCATGTTAAATGTTCATATCAACTCAGTCATATCTCACATTATAAGTATCCTTTTAATCAACAGTATCAAGTAATGTCTCAATCAAATTAAAACATTCTTCTTAATATGCATCTAAATTATATTTTAACATAAGTGTGGACCAATATGGTAACTCATAAAAGATTCTCTTCTTTTTTCTAATACAACTCATCAACACCTCTCTTTCTTTTACTAGAATAATTCCCAAATAGTTGATCTTGTTAGTGATTAACTACATCAAGATATCAGTAGCTAACAACTTTTTAGGATGTTTTCTTAAACTTTGTAATAAATAATTTGATTTTCTACATTAGATGATTGGTGGGAAGAAATCATCAATGTCTAGTTTATACTTCATTACCTCTCAATCTAATTGATGTAGTGCCTATATTCTAAGAGATATAATCGAGTAAGAAAAATATTAATTTTTGATAGCAATGTTACACGCATTTTGAACACTTTATTCTTAAAAACATCTCATGTATCAACTCTGACCATCCACAAATTTTGTAGTTTGTCAACTAATGGTTTATGAAATACATCAATATCCATTTTAGGCCCATGAATGCCAAGGATTAACAAAGTCAACATTAAAAATGGGTCTTTCATGCATCTCTCTTAGGGAAAGTTATAGGAGGCCATTATTACCAACCACATGCTATAATTACTACCCGTGCCAAATAGGCTCATCAAATGCTAACCTTGAATGATTAGTCCAAAGATTAATAGTGACACCTAAATACTTCATATAAAAAATCTTTACATGTTTTTCCATCAACATGATGTTATACCACCCTTGGCTCCTTATAATGCCCAGTCAAAAATTATTTTTCCACCATACCTTCATCCACCCATTAAAAGGTGCCACTCACTGGAAAATTATTTTTGCTATCATTTTCCTTCCAAAAAAGTGTATAATCAAACCTACACACATGCATTAGTTTGTAACCTAAACCTAACTTTCTCATCATCTTCTTAGCATGGTAATGCATCCCAAGTAGTTTATTTCCCCGTGGAAGATCCTCTTTCAAAAAATTTAATGGTACATAAGATAACTTATTACTCCACTTGTTCAACACCTTATAATCCACCAACTTTACTAAAAAATTAAAGAGGAAAAATTCTTACATCTAGGATATAGTTCAGTCTCTATCTCCTAAAATAACTCTTCATAATATAGATTTCTATCATTACCCAAATGGCTACCTAAATTCCCATTATAATCTCTATTAATAAAATTTTTGCCATCTAATGCTTCATTATCATTCATGTCATCTGCATGAGGCTCATGAGTACTACATAACAAAGCAACCAAAATATGTGGCATCTCATTTCCTCTCTCCTCCTTGATTAGCATAAACTAAGCTTTATAATAATACACCTATTTTTCATCAGTTGGCATAAATCCAAAGTGTAACATGTGAATTTCAATTATATCAAGATGATTACAGATACAATTATTGCTATTCTTAAAAGGATAACAAACCCACCCATTCAAGTTTTGATAATTTCTTTCCATTTCAATAAAAGCTTTAAGCCTATTCCAAAACTCATTAGAATTATTATTCTATAGCCTCATCTAACTATTATTGATGTTCATCTTATATGCTAATTTTTTTAAAGTAAATAATTTTCATCCATCTTATTGATAATTGAATTCAGCAAACATCAATATTACAATATTAATTAATTGGATACTTTATATAAAGTTTAACAAAATTATAAATGTATTGTACAATAGCAAGACAAATCATGGCTCCAACATCTATAAAGGAACCCTAATACAACATATATATATATATATATATATATATATATATATATATACATTCCTTATGAATATCATCTCCTAGTTACACCTTTAATGCTCTTGGGCGCCTCCCAAAGCTAATGGTAGCATCTAATGACTAACACTACATCTCCTAATTAATACACTATTCTCATAGAATAATTTTCTCTCTTATTTATTTAGAAGAAGGTCTATCTACCTTGAATAAGTCACTAAGATAATTAGGGTATACACTTACCGGCATCCTCTACAAATACCTTTATTCATTATTAATCACTATCAACTATCTAGCTATATGATCATAGTCTCATGAAATGTTCAACCTTAATAAATATAGAGTGTGGATCATTAGTGATAAATAAATATAGATATCTAGTCCTTTCCCCCAACCATGGTTGTATAATAGGAAAGGTTAGCAAAATATTATATGACCTAAACTTGTATGGTGCCAAATACAAAACCTTCTCTTCCATATAATCTAGCATGTCACAAACCTATCTCATATGGTGCTTAATATCCTCATCCAAAGGCATCCTAATGTATTAGAGAGGGTATAATTTAGGTAACATCCTATTATATACAAAAAGGGAAAAAAAATCACAACCTTAATGTGAAGGCCCATTTTTAAGTTAACATCAACTTTATTTCATTTCTTTTCCATTAGTAATTAATGTTAAATACCCTTAACAATTTAATGTAAAAATATTTTATTTTTCTAACTTAAGTTATTATTATGACCAATTGTACAATTCCTAGTTATAATTATATGTTATTTATATTTATATTAAATGCCACAAATAAGTGACTTTTATTTATTACTACTATCATTACTATATTAATTCTTCACGAATATATTAGTTATATAATTTCATGAGTGATTAAATTTATATAATTAATTAATATAAATTATAAAAGTATTTATCAAATTTTTTAAAGTTTTACTTTTCCATACACTGAGAATCAATATTTTATATTTATATCATTCACCGTCCTAATTACAATGCTAACTAAATAACCTAAAATGCTTATGTACTAAGATGATAATTAAACACATAATATAAAAAAAATTATAATCTAATATACTAACAAAAAAAATTAAAATTACATATCACCAAACTTAATGTGTACTTACATGCTACGGCAAAAGAATCACAAATACTAAGTTACTGACTCAAATATTAATAGCAAGATTAACTAAAATGATTATATTGCTCTAACTAATGCAGGAGAAAAAAATTAATATTTGACATTCATTTAGAAAGGATCTTCCACAAAATTGAAGACAAACGGATGGTTATTTTGATAGGAATAGATGAAACATACCATACAAGCTACTAGGTGTTCACGTACATGGCATGTATGGAGTGTATGGCTACGTGCATAGGGGAAATAATATGCAGCTTGTATGTGCATATTAATTAATTTAGTTAATTAATTAATTAATTAGTAGAGTTAGAGATTAGCTAGAGAATAAATTAGCATAAATCTACCTTTCTAAAGAATATTCTATATTCCAGTATCTTTTAGCATATTTTATATTCTAGTATTTTTTGAAGAATTATACCTTTTAACTAGTATCTTTTAATCAGTAGCCTTGGCTATATAAAGCCATAGAACCCATGATTAGAGATACATTATTAATTGAATTGAATTTAAATGCAAATATTGCTCTCAAATTCTATGTGAGTTCATCTCAAGTTTAGTTGAATCTATATAAACGATTAATCTTGAAACCCTTAATCTCTTCATTTATGTGAATTAGAGATTAAGCACTGTCTTTTTTAAACTCCATAACCAACACCGTTCTAGCTATATCCATTGTCAAACATATCTCAAAATCAATGTCCCAATTTGAAATCCTAACGCTAATTTTTTAACCAAGCCCTAAACCTAACCCTAACCCACGAAACCATCCATCATCAAACCGTAATCATCAAATCATCATCATCATTGTCATATCATATTCATCATTCATCTATCAAATTTGAATCACCATAATCATTCACTCATCATCAATGAATCATCATCACCATATTCGAATCATCATCATCATCATTGTCTTACCTTGTTCTAATATCTTCATAGTCCATACATCACTTTCAAATCTTTTACTTCTTAATTACAATATAATCACACTTTATTTTATCAATTTGATAATTCCACATTCCCACACACATCACTAATATACTAATGTTTATTCTAATCTAAGATACATAGTAAGAATTGCATACACTAATCTAGTTGCCCAAAAAATCAAACTATAATAATGTAATAACCTAATTATACAACATCTTAGTACAATATCTGATTAACGAATTATACAAACCTAAATACAATAATCTAATTCATAAAGTTATTGTAATTTATATAATACACTATAATTAAAATAAAAAACATAGAAAATACAAAATAATATCACCATGCACAAATTAATAACCTTCAAATATAAATAATAAACATATAAAATACTAACAATAGTTCAAAAATTACAACAAATAGCAACATCAGTGGTGTTGCTCCAAGCAGCAATAGTAATGGTGCTTCGGCCACTAATGCTCTGACCAATTTAGGTGAAAAGGAGAAATAATAGAGGAGAAAGTTGAAGTATAAGGAGAAAATGGTGGAAAGGGTCGGCAGGAAAAGAGTAGGATAGTGGAAGTTGAATACAAAGTAGGGTAAATGATAAGATAGGGTTTGTGGATGGGTTAAAAAAAATTATTAATACCGATGATCTAGATCATCGATAATAAGGCTTGAAGGATTAGTATTAAGCCTATAAATTACACAACACCATTTTGGTTTGGTTCTAGGAAAAAATAAAACTTCATGTTATCGATGATAATATCACTGATATTAGGTCAAAATCATTAGTATAAAGAACTTGATTTTTACTTCTTGTTCCTTAGCATTAATTTTTACTCCATTCAATTTTGGCCAAAAATATTGCTTATTATTAACAATAACATTGTTAGTATTTGGGAAAAAATCATTACTATTAGGAACTTGACTTTTGCTCTCCGTTCTTTAGTGGTAAATTTTCCTCCATAGTATTTTAGCCAAATATATTCCTTATTAATGATGATAATATCATTGATATTAGGAAAAAAATGTTGATATATATTTTTCCTCAGATTTTTTTTAGAAAATATTAGGGGATAATATTGGCTCCTCTTAATACCTATGATAATATCATCAATATTAAGTATTACCTACCATTTTTCCCAACCAAGAATAAATTCATGCTTGGACTTAGTACCGACAAGTTACTGTCAGTATTAATTCTTATCACCACTGATTATTTATCATAGGTATGAAGATCATCAGTGCTTACCCTTTTTATCATAGTGAAAATTTAAAATTTAAGAGCACTTATTTTGAGACTCTTACTACTTTATCTTTGTTAAATCATGAAATAGAATAGGGACTTAGATGCTTTGTGGTCTTTGTTCCAAGCTTCTTCACCATCTCATCTCTTACTTCATTAATGCATGACCCACTATTGATGATGACCTTTTATAATTTATCTTTCACCTTGCACTTTGTCTTGAAAATTTTGCCCCATTGGGCTGAAGATGAAAATGGATGCACTTATAGAATCCTTTTCACAATACAATATTCTTAGCCTTCTTCACCATAAGCCCTCTCTACACTATCAATCTCCTCCTTCTCTACTTCAATCTTTTCACCACTAAGTGTTTTCATGATAGAAATTTCCATCAAAGTTAAGGCTATTTGATTGGGACAATCTCTGTAAAAGTAGTTATAGCCTCTATACTTTAAGCATAGCTTTGTAACATTCTCCTCTATATTTTCTTTTCCATTTTCTATTTGGTCCCTTTCCTTATTTTTGTCAAATTTTTATATTCCACTAGGGTTGGGATTGGATATTGTAGAAGATGATGGCTTTGAAGTTATCTTTTTCATCTTCAATTGCTTCTTGAATTTCAATCCCAAATCCATCAATTCTTCCAATGTGTCGTATATCCATACTTCCACCTTTTCCCATACATTAAAGTTGTGAACTCCAATTAACATGACATAATTTTTCTTTTTTTTCTCTTAAATATCATAGATCAATGATACATTCATGAATTCCTAAACATACTCTCCCAAAATAGTGAATCCTTTCTTGAGTGTAGTTAATTTCATATAGTTTTCTTTCTTTGACTTACCTTTTTCCAAATATGCTTCTTCAAATTTTCCCATGACTTTATCTTGGACATACCTTCTCTTTCTTATGTCTTATTTAAACTCTTGAACCATACTTTAGAAAATTTTTTGAGTTTCAAAACTACTAATATGTATCTTCTCAAGTCAAATAGTTCTTTGAACTCAAAAATTACCTCCATCATATATTTCAAATCTAAATAGACCTTAGGTTCCATTTTTCCTTGAAGCTCTAAAATATAAAATTGAATAATTTTCTCTACATCATCATGGGGTTATCTTGTACTTGAATCACACCTCCAATTATTATCAATGCTCTCCTCACCTTCATCATCAGATTGATTTCCTTCATAAGGTTGTGTTCAATATATCCTTCCTAGTATCATTATTCCTACACCAACTCCTCCTTTATTGCAAGTATCCACATGATTAGATAACCATGCTTCAATTCTAGATAAACATTCATTATACCTCTCATCTAGTCTAAACGTTACTTTAGTAAGTCATTGAATTTAAGCCATCAATGAATCCACCATATCCTACTTTTCCATATTTTTGTTTGTTATTGACATGGATAGATTAGCTAATGAAAATCATGACTTTTACTTGATTTTAAAACAAAATCCCTTCCATTTAGAGGGTTATTGATGAGTTCTTGTTTGAATATTAATAGAAAAGTTAAATTCTTAAAGGAAAAGATTATGCTTTAATAGATATTACCTTTAGCTTATGATATGGATGAATAACCTAGGATTTAAATAAAAATTGATATGTATTGGAATCACACACAACAAAAAATGGTAATTTATGCAAGCCACATAAGAATAGAATAAGGAAACTAGAAGAATTAGATGGATTAGAAGGTTAGGGTTTCAATTTGGGGGTTTAGTTTTCATAATTTGTATTAGGATTTTTATGCACGATTTTATGGTGATTTTAATGATGTATTAATTTATAAATATTAGGTTATTTATAAAAATTCAATTATTTATTAATAATAAAATGAATAATATTGAAATTATGGGTGCAAGAAAGGGTATTAGGGTTAGGGTTTTGATTGAAAGAATGGAATTTAGAGGTTTGTATGTATGAATTATTATGGATGGTTATGGAAAAAAATTTAATGTTGGTTAATTTTGGATCACGGATTTTAATTGAGGCTAAAAACATTAGCTTGATGAATGTTAATAAGCTGTAAATATTCGTTGGTATAGAGAAGGGCTAGGTTTAAGGTTTCAATAGGTTGAATGTGAAAAATCTTGGAGATGAATATGTGTGTGTGTGTATTAACGAATTAGTGTTTAATTGCATATTATATGGATAGGTTTTTAGTGTTGAATCATAAGTTGTACTATGGAAGAATAAAATGTGGGTTGATTGATGTTATTAAGGTGGAAATATTCATTTATATGGAAGAGGGTTAGGGTTTGAGAGGTTGAAGATGATGAATGTTGAAGATAAATTTGTGTATCGCTATAGATGTAGATGGGAATGATTATGATGGGATATGAATGTTTCCAATGGAAAAAAAAATTAATCTATAAAAACAAAAAATAAATTTAGAAGGTAAAAATTGAATAATAATCATCCATAAATCAAATTCAAGAAAGAACTCACAAAGAGAAATGATTAAAGAGTCAAACTTAACTTGGTTATATTGCATGAATGATGAAGGTGTATAATCCCACATATTTATATTATATTATAAAATAATAAAATATTATTATCCATGAAAACATAAGTAATAATAAAAATACAAAAATCTATTGAGAAAATAAGAAATAACTGCCACACACATACCAACTAAAAAAATAAAACTTGTAACTAACAAGATAGAGATTCTAACAATCTTTAACTAAATCTTCTAACTAATATCTAATATATATGATTGTCTCTACCCTTATTTTTTAAATCCATGAAATTTTACAAACACAATTATATATTAAAAATTAGTTTAATAACAATTAATTCCCTCCTTAGCATATAATTAAGCAAATAATCACCTTATTAAGCCCAAGTATGCTAGTTTAACCTAAATTTTCTACCAGTGAAAAACTATTAGATTATACTATTAAATAAGCTAACCTATGGATTATATAATCTATATGGCATTCACTCACATCACTCATTAAATAGGACAGAAAGATGGTAGGATAGAAGAGGGATAAGGTCTTTAGTGGATAAGATTAACTAACAAGGCTGGAATAGTCGGAGAGTTTAGACCAATTATTTCTCTAATTATTTGAATTTTTTTAGAAACGGAATGGATGTATTGATAATTGGAGAGTTGTATCATGGATGTTTGGAAAATAGAGTATTATTCTGTATTCTTTTCCTTTTTTTAATATATTGAAGAAGTTTTAGTAGTGATAAATTTTGTTGCTAAAATTATGACATTTGTTAACAACATTTTTTGGTTATTATTATTGATACAATTAGATTTAGTAATGAATTGATGGTTATTAAATAAGAAAAAAATATATTTAATAAAAATTATTTTGACAACGAAATAATTGTTACTAAAAAATAAACTTTCTACTAGTGGTGAATACAAATGTTTCTTTTAATAAGATCCTTCCATCTACTATCTACTTGGGAGAAACTTTTGTAGTTTCTATCGTTCTAACACTTGTAAGTTCACATAAAACTCATATTTCAGGCAAAGGAAACAAGCACATTAGGCCATCTGTTTACAAGTCTTCTTAGGCCAACACTAGTGTAAGCATTCTTTAAAAGGTGCTTTGTATCTACATAATTGAGTAGGAGGTGGGAGATGGATTCATTTGTGTCACAAAAACATCAAGACATATCCTCAAATTATTAAACTTGGTGATGATGTCTTTAGTGGGGATCTAGCTATGAGATCCTAACGAAAGGACAAATTTATATTTGGGTCTGGCATTATTCAACCAAATTGACTGCCATAAGGGAGAAGGAAGCCTCTATGCTTGATGTTATCATACAAAGAACTGATATTATAGTTCATATAAGGATTAAGAGAATGAAAAATAGTTTCTAAAGTAGCTCAAAGCTTGAACAACCTATTTTGAGTCCAAGAGGTAGTGCTAGATGACTAAAACTCCATAGAGAATCACCCTTAAGATAGTAACAGTGGACACATTTTATTCGTAGGTTGTTTTTGTCTTTCAAGATATACCATAGATGGTTTCCCACTATCGCTACATTCCAAATTTAGATGTCTAATAAGTCAAGTGTAATAACCCATGTTTAGGAACCTTAATTAGAAATTAATAATTATATGTGATTAGTTATATGTATTATTTTAGGAGGTTTAGTATTAAATGTGTTATTATTATTATTTATATTATTACAATGGTTTACATAAAATTTTGATAGAAATTAAAATATTAATTTTAATCCTAGTTTATACACATATATCTTATCCTAAATTATTTTACTAATAACAATTGACCCGCAACCCAAAATAATTTTCTAAAATTTATTTAGGATTATTTTTACTCTTTTTGATCTTTTTTAACCTATCCTAAATTGGATTATTTTTTCTGATTTAATTTTCTACCCGATACCCTAATCTATCCAAACTAAACCTAAAATAAAAATAAAACTATTTTTTTACTCCACCATTTTATCCTCTAATTATACCCATTGCTTGCCCCAATTTCCTCCCCCAATCACTCTCCCTGTCTCCCTCACTTCCTCACTTCACTCAACCCAGCACCCTCTTCATTATATACATACACACGCTACACGTACACCCCCTCACCCTCACAGCCCTTTTCCTATCTTTATTTATTTTAGATTTCCCAGCCTCTTCCCTCTCCGTTCCTTTTCGGTAATCCCTCACCAACCAGCCCACACCACCGACCATCACCCAACAATGATAGCTCCCCAATCCATCGCAGACCACCTTCAGCTTGCACCGACCACCATCCTTCCAACAATTCCCCATCACCCTCCAACACAACCACCACAACCCCCTACTCCCCTTCTTTCTACCTCAGTAAGCATAACCCTTCCCTTTAGCCTCACATACCCCAGTGCACCATCTTCCCATCCTCGCCTAACAGCCCCGTCACCATCCCATAATTAGAACACCTCCTCCCCTCTGCATTTTCTTCATCTAGCACCACAAGGCCACTTCTAACACCATCCACCATCCCAAAAACCACAAATAACATCCGCCATCATCTCCTTCCAATCGCAACCCCTTCCCTTTTTCCTACACCCTCCACTACGGCGCTTCGCAACTACCTCTACGGACACTTCACCACTACTAAACCAACCTACCACAACCATCATATAGATCCTCCACCACTTCACAACCATGTAGCTTATCAACCACCATTGCCACCCTTTGGCCGAGCCTCCTTGTGGCCAAAACCATCCTACACCACCCCTCAAAATGATAGCCGACCATAGCTGCAGCTTTAGCACCTCCATCTAAACCTCGATTGCCATACACCCTTCCTACCACCTTTCTCTCAGCCTACTACAATTGGCCCAACATCCCCTATATTCAGTGCCACTCTATCAACCACTAACCAGCTCCACCCCTTTAACTTCCATCTCCCCTGCCTCACTAAATGAACTCGACCAGCCTCAACCACCTTTCACTGCTCACACTGTGTATATAGCATAAGGTAGTTTTGTTTTAACAAAAATGTTGTACCATTTTATATTATAATTATTATTTTATATGATAGATAATAATTTGGTAATTGTAGTATTATTTTTAGGTATTAAAGTTTGATTAGTAGGACCTAATAATGTTTAGTAAATATCGCTAATTATACATTTTTGCTAGAATTTAGGTAAATTTTATACCTTACTAAAATGTTGGACATGGCATGTTAGCACATTAGTAATTTTTTCTTATAATCTGTGCTACGAATGTTGTTATGTGGTAATTATTATACCCTTCTAAAATAATAAATATTATCTAGTAGCACAATAGGATTTTTGGTGTATGAAAATATATTAAGCATGATTTATTATGATATAATGTGTTAACTATTATTATCATAAAAACTAGTTAAATAGGCATGCTTAGATATAATTATGGATGTGTGCCCTAGGAAAAATTTAGTCATTTTTAGTATAATATGATATTTATCCTAAAAATCATATCTAATAAGTATTATCTATTGTTGATTATGCGATCATGTGTTTTGCATGCTTTAAAAGTGTATGCGAGGGTTTTGTATATAGAAATAGGTCTAAGGGCAAATTGGTCTTTCAACATAGCTAATAATTTAAATTACATAATAAATAATTAAATTATTGTATTTTAGCCATTTTATGATAAATTAATAAATAAAATAGATTTAGTATTTAAATGGATAATAATCTGATAATTATTTATCTTAGGGGTATTTTGGTCATTTCAACCTACTATGGCCAAATATGAATAATTGCACATAGCATGGGCTTAGACTATTAAAAGGTTAACCTTAGTGTTGACTTTCACCTTGTTTTAGACCATTAACCTTAGAATTGACGCGGATAATTGAAAATAAAGGGAAAATGGATAAGTATAGAAATGGGACTAATTGTGCACTATGTGGTATCTTTGATCACCTTATAAATACTAATATGTAAATTGGAAGACCTTAAGTTTGGGAATGGTTTCTCTCTAGGGTAGCTACCTTAGAGACCAAGTAAGAGTCCTTGATTTGTTTGGTTTTCTAGTGCACCGGTTGTACCTCAGTAAGGCCCTAGTCTACTCTATTGGTGACCTACGGGCCCTATAGGGGATATCAATACTTAAGGATAAGGTGTCTGAGGTAACAAGGGTACTATATGCCGTGTACATCAGTATGACCAAAGTGTTATTATGCCTCTAGGTTTGATGGTTGGGAGGGTAAGTCTCCGAGTTATTATTGTATTCCCCTTGAGTAAATAAAAATGAAAATGATATTATTTGATTGGGATGATTATTTTTAGATATTGGATTGGTTTGTTAGTAGACTTCGTGCCTATCTATTGTTTTGGTAGCAACCTTCGTGCCTACCTATGGTTTGGTAGTAGCCTTCATGCCTACCTGTAGTTTTGGTAGTAGTCTTCGTGCCTACTTGTGGTTTTAGTAGCAACCTTTGTGCATACCTCTATTGGTATAATGTTTGTAAGTATACCTATAATGTTATATATTTTATTATACTATAACTGTAAGTATACCTGTGATGTTATGTATTTAATTATACTATGCCTGTAAGTATACTTATGATGTTATGTATTTTAATATATTATACTTGTAAGTATACATGTGATGTTATGGGTCTTGTTATAGTGTACATGTTAACATAACTGTGATGTTATGAATTTTGTTAGGATTGATGCTGAGATATATGTTATGAATGTTATGATTGTTGTGCTAGAGTTTGGGTTCTAATTATTACTTTTGAGAGCATCTCTAGTATGTTCGTTTGGTAAGCTTTCAGTTGTTTCATATAAATGAATGAGTAGTACACAACTTGGATGGAATTTGATTATCTAAATGATTATTGTATCTCAATCCTCGTATGTGTATGTGTATGTCTTATACCATGTTAGTTGTATGCCTTAGATGTGTTCCATGCTGGTTTTTTTATATTAGTTTCGTATAAAGGGTTATTCAGTACCATAATACTAATGGGTTCCATTTCATGGTCCCTAACCTATTCAATGGGTAGTGATGACCCTACAGGAGTAGTTTGAGGGTTCAGCTTGATGGCTTCTAGTAGAGGGTTAAGAGTTAAAACTATCTGATGTTCATCCTGACATCTTCTGATTTGGATCTTTCGTGTACTCTTGAGTCCCTTTCTATTTTCCTTTGTTATATTACAATTCTTTACCCGATCTTTTCATATTTATCAGGATAATATAATTTGTAATGAAATTTCTATCTTACCTTCATTATAAATGTTATTTAAATAGAGAAATATTTTAGCCTTATCACTTAGTGTAAGAATGGTAGAGGATGCCAAACTTATATAGAGTATGAGGGTAACACCCATAAATTTTATAATTAACGCTTATGCAAAACGAAAATTTTTGGTAGTGAAAATGGAGATGTTACATGTTGGTATCATAGCTTTTGGTTTTAAAATCCTCTCTTTAGTTTTTAAAGATTTCCATTCCTAAAAGTTTTTAAAACTCGGATTAGACATGTGAGGAAGTGTTGTATGGTTTTGGTTTGGCGTTAGAACTAGTTGTGGTTACCTATTGACCGTTATGTGATTAGTTGCGTATTACTTCTCTAGGTTGCCTTATTATGCTTCATTTACTATGTGATTGTTTTGAAGTGTGTGTGAACCCTTCCTTGCCCCATCATAGAGCATCATGACTCAAAACGTGAGACTTGCATGTATAGAGGAGCTTCATATTATTGTGGCTAAGAGGGACTTACATCAACCCTTGCCTCCGCTACCATTTCAAATACCTATCTACATTTGTACATTAGCTACATAAGAGACTACAAATGACATAGTCACACTCATTGCCGACATTCATGGGTACCAAGGACCCATTATCTCTAGAGTATTGGATTCAACAATTTGACAAAATATTTGAAGCTTTAGAGTGTCCACTTTACAAGAAGGTGAAAGTAGTTATACATCATGAAGGGTTATGCCGATGAATGGTAGCATAGTCAGCAGGTACCAGGTGCACCCATTGAGACTTGGGAGCACATGATATAAAAGATGAGAGCTCACTTTTATTCAACCAGTGTCAGGATGGGATTGTATGATAGATTCATGGCACTTCTCCAGGGTTCCTCCACAGTTGAGTAGTGTTACTTGGAGTTTACTGACCTGATTTATTTCGCAGTGAATGTAGGGGAAGATGAGGAGATGAAGATTCACTGACTTGAGGCGTGTTTAAACATTGACATCATTAATTGCTCTTGAGTTCTTCTTTTTCCACCCTTTTTGACATGTTTGAGAAGGTGACTAAGGTTACGAAGGCTTATCAGATTAGGGTTAGTGAGACATTAGTGAACAAAAGGAAGCTAGTGGTTCCAAATAGTGATCACAGGATTTAGCCTTAGATAGGAGGTCATACTAGTCAGCACCAGGGTAGTCATATTAGCTTCCATAGTGGAGGAGGCCAAGGGAAAAGCAAACATTACTACTGCAAGTGTTACGGATGAACCGCCCAGGGAGAACTTGTGAGGGTTAGTGAGTCTAGTACTATAATTGTGGCAAGCATGTTAATAAGAGTTATTAGTGTTTCTAGGAACCTCAAGATGGAGTTTAGAGGATGCAGTTGCAGCCATTAGGACTTGTCACCAACAAAGGAGCCCATAACCAACAAGCAGCTCACAACGTAGAGACAGTAAGGGTAAGGCTTTGAGCTATCATCCACCACTGCATGGTAGAAGTATGGGTCAGAGATATGGGATTGGGAATGCCCAGACAGATCCAACATTTGGGGTAATCCGTCTTATTAGCCAATTAGAGCTAGATACTTAGGCCAGGGGTCTAAAAAACCCACTTCCCAGTATTTTAGCCATTCTTTCTTTAATTGCTTCCATTGTTTGACTTTATGTATTATATGTCAGATTGTTCTAAGATGATTATGATAGGGTAGTTCTATAGGGTTATTGACCCTTGTGTGCTATGTGGGCCTTTTGTGCTCAAGTTGTGTGGTGCGATGTGGACTTCATGAGCAAAGTCTCTTTTTAAGGGGGTAGTAATATAATATCCCATATTTAGGAACCTTACTTATAAATTAATAATTAATAATTAATAATTAAATGTGATTAGTTATAATTATTATTTTAGTAGGTTTAGTATTAAATTTATTACTATTATTATGACAATTTAGATATAAATTTCATCACGTTAAACATTTGATAGAAATTGAACTATTAATTTAGTCCTAGTTTATACCCATAAATCTTGTCCTAAATTATTTTACTAATAACCATTGACCTGTAACCTACAATAATTTTCTAAAACTTATCTTGGATTATTTTTGCTCTTTTTGTTCCTTTTTAACCTTTTCTAGATTCGATTATTTTTTTTGATTTATTTTTCTACCCGATACCCTAATCTATCCAAACTAAACCTAAAATAAAAATAAAACTATTTTTTTACTCCACCATTTTATCTTCTTATCTTTTCCGTTACTTGCCCCAATTTCCACCCTTAATCAATCTTCCTGCCTCCCTCATTTCCTCACATCACTCAACCCATCTCCATCTACATTATGCATACACACACACACACACACACACACACACACACATATGTAACACACACACACACACACACCCTCACAACCCTTCCCTTTCTCTATTTTGTTCGAATTTCCCATCACCTTCTCCCTCTATGCCGTTTTGGCACTCCCTCACCAACTACCCGCACAACTAACCACCACCTTGAAGTCTACACATCACCACCAAACATCACCCAACAACCGTAGCTCCCCAACCCATTGCAGCCCAACTCCAGCCTCCACCAATCACCATCCTTCTAATAGCTCCCTATCACCCTCCAATGCAACCACTATAGCCCCTTAATCCCCTTCTATCTTCCCAGGCAACCACAACCCTTCCCTTTACCCTCACACACCCCAGCTCACCATCTCCCCATCCTCGCCCAACAACCCCGTCACCATTCTATAATCACAACACCTCCTCCCCTCTGCATTTTCTTTATCCAACACCACCTTGCCACTTCTAGCACCATCCACCATCCCATCAACCGCAAACACCATCCACCATCATCTCCTCCCCATCATAGGCCCTTCTCTTTTTCCTATACCATTCAACCTGGCAGTTTGCAGCCACCTCTACAGACACCACACCACCACCAAACTAATCAAAAGCAATCATTACGCAACTCCTCCACCACTTCACAGCCACCATAGCTTGCAATTCACCACTGCCACCCTTCGGCCAAGCCACCTTATGGCTAAAACCATCCTACATCACCGTTTGAAACCATAGCTGACCATAGTTGCAGCTCCAACACCTCTACTCTAGCCCCAATTGTCATGCACCCTTCTTGCAACCTTCTATAGCTAGTCCACCCTCCCCTGCAGCCAACATCAAGCAGAATCCATCACCATAGTTAGCTCCACTCCATTGACCACAAACCATCACCACTAGTCTCCACCCCATTGGCTGCCATCTCCCTTGCCTCACTCAACCACCCTGGCCAATCTCAACGTGAGGTAGTTTTGTTTTAATAAAAATTTGATACCCATTTTAGATGTAAGGGTATTTTGGTAATTTTAAAAAATAATTATTTTTATATTCTAATTATTATTTTATTTGATAGATATTAATTCAGTAATTGTGGCATTATTTTTAGATATGAAAGTTTGCTTAGGGGGACCTAATAATTTTTAGTAGAAACTGCTAATTTTATATCTTTGCTGGAATTCAAGTAACTGTTATACCTTGCTAAAATGTTGGACATTTCATGGTAGCACATCAGTTTTTTTTAATGCGTAATCTATATTAAGTATGTTCTTATATGGTAACCATTATATCCTACTAAAATGATAAATATTGCGTGATAGCACCTTTGAATTTTTGGTGTATGAAAATATGTTAAGCATAATTTATTACAATTTAATTATTGTTAATTATTATTATCATAAAAAATCGATTAAATGAGCATGCTTAGATATAATTATGGGTGTGTGCCCTATGGGTAATTTAGTTATTTTTAGTGTATTATGATATTTATCCTAAAAACCATATCTAATATGTATTATTTATTGTTGATTATGTGATCATGTATTTTGTACATTTTAAAATTATATGATAGGGTTTTGTATGTAGAAACAGATGTAAGGGAAAAATGATCTTTTGATATGGCTGATAATTTCAATTTCATAATAAATAATTAAATAATTTAATTTTAGCCTATTTACTAAAAATTAATAAATAAAATAGATTTAGTATTTAAACGGATGATAATATGATAATTATTGGTCTTAGGGTCATTTTGGTCATTTCAACCTAATGTGCCTAAATATGAATAATTAGACATAGTATGGGCTTAGAATTTTAATAGGTTGAACTTAGTGTTGACTTCAACCTTGTTTTGGACCATTGACCTTAGGGTTGACGTGGATAATTGAAAAAAAAGAAAAATGGGTGGATAATTGAAAATAAAGGAGAAATGGATAAGTCTGGAAATGGGAATAATAATACAATATGCAATATCTGTAATCACCTTATAAATTCTAATACATAAAATGGAAGACTTTGTATGTGGGAATGGTTTTTCTCTAGGGGTAGCTACCCTAGAGACGAGGTAGGAGTCCTTGATTTGTTTGGTTTTCTAGTGTGCCGGCTGTGCCCTAGTAAGGCTCTAGTCTACTCTATAGGTGATCTATGGGTCCTGTAGGGGGTATCTACACTTAAGGATTAGGTGTTCAAGGTGAGGAGGGTATCGTGTTCCTTATGCATCAATATAACTAGAGTGCTATCATACCTCTAGGTTGGATGGTTGGGAGGGTACCATAATGCCTTATGAGTCAATATGACCAATCTACTTTTTTATCTCCGGGTTAGTATTATATTCCCCTCAAGTAAATAAAAATAAAAATGATATTATTTGATTGTGATGATTATTTTTGGATATTGTATTGGTTTGGTAGTAGCCATTGTGCCCACCTATGGTTTAATAGTAGAATTTGCTCTTACCTATGGTTTCGATAGTGGTCTTTGTGCCTATCTATGTTGGTATTATATTTGTAAGTATACCTATAATATTATGTATTTTATTATATTGTGCCTTTAAGTATACCTATGATGTTATATATTTTATTATATTATACCTATAAGCATACATGTGATGATATGGATCTTATTATAGTGTACTTGTGAACATACCATTGATGTTATGAATTTTGTTGGGATTGATGCTGAGATATGACTCATGCTATGAATGTTATGATTGTTTTGTTGAAGTTTGGGTTCTAATTATTACCTCTGAGCACATCTCTGGTATGTTCCTTTGGTAAGATTTTAGTGTTATTTGTCTTATACTATGAGTAGTACTTGACTTTGATTGAATTTGATTATCTAAATGATTATTATATCTCAATCCTCGTATGCGTATGTATCTGTCTTATACCATGTTAGTTTTATACCTTGCATGTATTCCATACTAGTTTTTTATATTAGTTTGGTATAAAAGGGTTATTCAGTACTATAGTACTGACACTTCTATTTTATGGCACCATGCTTATTCAACAGGCAGTGATGACATTACAAGAATACTTTGAGGGTTTGAATTGATGGCTTCTAGTACAAGGTTAAGAGTTAGGACTATCCGATATTCACCTCGACATCTTTTGATCTAGATATTTCCTGGATTATTAAGTCCCTTACAATTTCCCTTTGTTATATTACAACTCTTTGTTCGATATTTTTATATTTATCGAGATAATAAAATTTATAAGAAATTTTCTATCTTACCTTCATTATAAATATTACTTAAGTAGAGAAATGTTTTAGCCTTACCACTTAATATAAGAATGGTAGAAGATGCCAGACTTATACTAAGTGTGGTGGGAATACCCATAAATTTTATAATTAACATTTTCGTAGAATGAAAATTTTTGTTAGCAAAAATGGGGGTGTTATATCATGACCTCCTTCTTGTTTGGGTGAACAAATAGTTGACCAATTAACAAAGGCCCTTTTATCAGGGCTGAATTTCCTAGTCCACAAGAGAATTATACACAAGCTTAAGATTTTTAGTAGAAGCTTTTTGGGAAGAATAAAAATTTGGATCCAATACATTTGGATGTCATAAACCACTGTTCTGAGTAGGTGTAAACTACTATCATATGATAATATTTTTGTAGACCAGTGTTGCATCTTGTTAGTGATCTTCCCAACCAATTCCATCATCAGATCAGGAAAGGGGAACACTAAGTTATATAAAGGGAATAAAGCCTTCACAGAGAAGAGAAAAAGTCAATTGTTTGTTGTTTCACAATATTTAAGACTCCACCAAAGTAAACAAAACTCTTGGTTGGAATAATATGGATCCCCTAGTTATTTCTAAAACAATTAACATGATTCAAAAGCAAGGTGATAGATTGTAAATCGCCAAGACAGAAAACAAAAGGTCACCAGCAAAAGATAAAATCATAATGTAGTAACTTTTGCATTAAAGGTGCACACAAAATCCATCCATAGTATATAATTGTTGCAACATCCTACAAAAGTATTCAAGAGCAATAACAAAGAGGTATATGTAGATGGAGTCCCCTTGTTTCTTTGAGTTGAAAAGAAAGGAAAAAATCATTTGTAGAGAGGGTGTAATTCACTTGGGACACATATGACATAAAGATTTTGACAAAGTGGGGCACATAAGTTTGATAATTAAACATTAAGACATCATAAGAAGGTTGAGTGAGAGAAATGACTCCAAAGGATTTCAGATACCAAAGCAAGGTGCGTTTAGAGTGTTATAAGAGTATGCATATACTCTCAGGGTGAGAAAAGCTCCAACGGATGAGAGAGTGTGTATAAAGGGTATTATTTTGGGGTACAAGGGCCAAGCTTGGGCATAGAATTGAGTATCATCTTATAATAATTATCTTATAGTGAAGGCATATTTCTTTGATGATGAAGATAGCTTTGCCGAACATTATCAAATCTTATTGCTAAGTTAGTTCAATATTATTCTCTTTAATATCAAATTTCTCTTACATAATGAGGGGAAAAATCCATTTCCCAAAAGTGTTATTACCGCAAGGTTCATCAATCATAGATTATTTATCATGGAAACTTCAAGTATTTAATAATTTTGTGTGGAGAATTTTAATGGAAAATGAATTTTCACTGTTTAACAAAGAATAGTACATTCTTTTCAATTCAATTTCCTTAAACTTAAAGATTTTGTTAACAAAAATTGATAAAAACATTTAAGACTTTTATTTTTTAGTCCATATTATGATTTTATTAGTATTTTTAAATTCATATTAGAATTTCGGTAATTGTTGTTGGCCATTATTCTACATAAAGTTTTTCATAACTATAATTTTTATTAAATTCATATAATTTCAATTTCCATTTGAAAATACGTTTATGTTTCCTCTTGTTTCATGTTAAAATTTTAAATTTATTTTCAATTATAGCTTTGTTGTATGATTATAATTAACGAAGATAAATTATTTTAAATTATAAATTTCCTTTATAGAAATAAAGTCATTTTAATAAGTTTTACCTTTAACAAATATTTCCTTCATTAAATTTATTTATTTTTATGAGGTCGATAAGATTTTTGTAATTTATTAATAACTTTCTTTCTAAAATTAATTTTCTATCATTTTTTTCTTTTTATTTTATAGAAGACCTTTTTCAAATATAATTTCAATTATTTTCATTACTAGAGAATTTTATTTAGATTTTTTCTAGATAGTTTTATTGACTATTTTTGAGGTTATATTATTTATTTTCTTAAAATAATACAAATTCTCATGATCGTTGGTATGCTTATTCAAAAGCTTTCCTAAAATCCTTTAAATAACTTTATTAATTTTTTATTATCTTTGGGTCCTTACGAAATAATTTTTGTTAAATAAATCTTAGACAAGATCATCACTTAATATTATTTAGATATTTTATACCTTCTTATGTATATTATAAAAAAATAACCGACCAACCTTTTCCCTTTTTCTTTCTTCTCCTTCTCTCTCATCCTTCATTTCTCTTTCACTTATCAAAACCCAACTCCCTCTCCCCTACACTCTTCTCCTTCAGCTTCAACATCACCAATGCACCACAATGCAACCATAACTACGTCATCCAACTCCTTCTATCCTCATTTCCCAAAACAACTTGTTGCTTGTTAACATAATAATGATAACAATGCAGGAGCAAAATTGCAACTTTGGTTCATGCATAACCAACACATCTAGCCATCAAAACCACTAATCCACCATTCTCTATCATTCAGTTACAAAACCACCAATAGATCACCATCCACCATTCTTGATTGATTAAATTTAGATTTTGACCCAATTATGTCAAGATTTCTTGAATTTATTCAATTAAGCTAGTTTCGATAAATGATTTATATAATATGTTTTGAAACATTTCTAATTTCATTTGGTAGCTTTAATATGATAAAATTAATGAAATTAATTGAGTTGGGATTTTCGAGCACAAACCTAAGTCACGGAGTCATGTCTTTGAATTGAATTTGATCTTTAAGTTCTTTATATAAATTGAATTTATAAAATGCTTTATAATATGACCAATTATATTTTTGATTTTTTAATTTAATAAATTTTTTGAGAATTGACTGAATTTGAATTTTTAGGTTATAACTCTAATTTTTTAAAATTAGGATATATCCTTATGAATTTTAATCAAAATGATTATATAATATATTTTAGAACATGCTCACTTTTATATTCGGATAATAAATTTGAATATTTGAGCAAGAACTGAATGGACTCGCTTTCAGTGCTAAAACCTTAATTTTTAAAAATGATTATCTTAAATTGGCTATTTATATAATATTTTGTGTTGAAATTGATTATCTAAATTTATCTAGAATTAGTGTAATTATATTTTTAAACTATCAATTTGAGGTAATTAAAATAAATTGTTTTATTTGAAGTTAGGGCCTATAATCCCTAATTTTTAGAGAGTTTTTTTAACATTGATCTTGTTAGGCTTCTTTGACTTAGTTAATTAATGATTTTCATTTAAAATCATTCTAATAGTGTTTTTATCTAATCAATTTAGATCTTTTTTTAAAAAAAATTAGTTGGTTTGTCATTTTAGTTGTAAAACCTAATTAGTAATTTATGATCAGGAGTCTTAGGTTTTGGATATGTTTTCTAGGAAAGCCCATTTATGCTTTTATTTGTTGATTAAATTATAGTACTTGAATTATTGGTCAGTAAACCTAGTCCTATGATTTTTATCCGTGATCTAGGAAACCATTTTTATGGATCATCAAGCAAGTGATCTCCCACTCTTTTTCATTTTGCTGAGTTAGCTTTAGACCTAGGTAAGTTTCAACTTACTTTTGCTTATAGTGGAAGCATGAAATGTATGTCTTCTTAAATTTGAAGGTGATAAGTATGTTTTATGTTATTTATGTATGTTAAGCATATTCCATGTCTTTTATGGTACTTCTATGTATTAATTATGAGGTTACAATTTAAAGTACAAACATATGTTACTATGCCTCTTAATTTTGTATGAGTTTAAGTATGAGAAGGTTTAAGCATGATTATGGGGTTAATATGTTTAGATATTTGGTGACTTTAAAATATGTTTTGATGTCTTTAAATCATGATTGGTTTTAGAAAATTTTACAATTGGTTAAGTATAGATTGAAATAGTATGATTCCTTATTTTGGGATATTATTTTTAGCTTTAATGCGACTTGAAATTGATCAATTTTAATATCACTTGGAATATTTAGCACTAATGCCATATGATTTGGGCCTTGATCCCTTATAGATCAAGTGAGTGGATAATAATAATAAAATGTAATAATTTAATTGTATCAAGTTGATGGGAGTGAATTAAGTATTATTATATGAGCCTAATTTATGATTGGTTAAATCATTAAATAAATTATTAATCATATAAAGCAAAAGATCATGAATCGAGACTTATATTACTCAAAATAACTATCAGAATTAGGTTTGGTATTCACTTGGTGCCATTATGGCATTTTTTTCCTTTTGTGATCCTAGGCACCTTATAAGGTCTGAAGATGTCCTATTATACTCTAAAGGTATCTCAATATATTTTGGATTTATTTGGGTCATGCATACTTAGGTGATTCGGTCTCTTATTTATTGGTCGTCTAGTTACCTTTTTGTGTAGGTTGGCTATGGCTAGTATTGTTCATGTATTAGATTAGATGCTATGGTTCATTTGAGTCTCTATCATCAAATTAATGTAATAAATTGGTTGTGATCATAATAACGGTATAAAATAATAATTTTTTCTCATTTATTATGGGCTTTATATCTCATTATCCTATGCATGTCACTTAGTTTTCTTCTTCACAATTGTCTTACCATATAAAGTATGTTATTATTATGTTATCATATGATCTACAATTTTAATATCAAGTGTGCCTTATATGCATAATGTTATCTGTAACACCCCTATTTTTTCACTACGGAAAAATTTTGTTTAAAAAGTGTGTAAGCAAAAAAAATAATATACATAACTAGGAAAAAAAATGGAATGTTATATCTGTACCTAACATAGGATTCACGTCAGCTGCTAATCCCATGTTGTATGCAAGCCTCAACCTAAACCAACCAATTTAAAATAAAGTGCCCAAACTTGAATAACATAAATATTTAAAAGATTATTTACAACATAGGACTTTAACGATCCCTCACATAGTCAATACAAAGAGAATAATATTGAGAGAATAAATGGCTATAATGGTAAAAAAACAAGTTAGGGCGCAACCACAAAAAATAGATTTTTATGGACTATATAAATCCTTCAGATGTCCACACTCTCAAGCCTTGAATCCAAGATGAGGTAGCCCCACTTATGGCTATCCCTAAAAACCCACACATGACCCTTTGCTCTTGAGAATGAGCAAGTGATCAAGCGAATGAGCACATCAGTATACTATATACGGAGTAAGCCAAGTCACCTCCTTAGTGGAAGCTATAAGCATACAAGATTATATCATGACATAGATATCATACTTAACATGCATCATACAAATTTCTTATAAGGTAAGTGTAGTAATGTGGCTGGATATACTATCAGGTATAACTCAGGCAAATTAGAATATATCATGCTTATTTTATAGTACAATTTCATAGATGATCACACACACGTACTAGGAAGGTTATTCTCAATTACCACTAGGATCTATTTATCCAATTTACTCAATCGATAACGTTATACC
Organism: Tamarix austromongolica; assembly: GCA_039764185.1. NCBI lineage: Eukaryota > Viridiplantae > Streptophyta > Magnoliopsida > Caryophyllales > Tamaricaceae > Tamarix > Tamarix austromongolica. Next base: position 113,332,468 of record CM077819.1, on the reverse strand, counting down.
ATTTACTTATACATATACTGATATAGGTCAATGTCTAGTCAATCATTCTAGTTATTTAACTAGTTACTCATTCAAGCTATAGTCTAAGTATTCATTCCAACTTTTACTATTATTATCATCCAAAAAATTTGTTCCATCATTATCTAATTATTTATCATCAAGCAATGGACTGTACAACCCCATTTTCTCACATACCGTGGAAGCCTATCTAAACCAAGGGACATAAAGTCTAGGCCGAACCCAATCAACACAATGGGCATAATTTTAGGCTAAAGCCAACCACAATGGACATAAGTCTAGGTCTAAGCCAACCAATATGGAGATAAGTCTAGGCTAAAGCCAACCACTACCTAGGTAACCAAAACCTTTAGTATTGATACCTTATAGTACATCATCAATATCTAGATTAGGTAGGGCACTGGGATCTACTAGGATCCTGCCCAAAGGCACCAATGACCACCTAAAGGCAGACTAATTCCTAGTAGCTAATCGAGGATCAGGTAACCTAGACAAATACATAGCTCGATTGCCTTTTGCTTTATGTAATTAGCACATTATACATGAGGTTAAGTGATCACATGAGGCCTGTACTATAAACAAGAAAGACATTTTATATTTATTCCATATCAATCCTTATCATCCCTAACCATGTGTGGGATTTCCATTTATACTTGTCCAATGTCAAATATGCCCATCATATTATTCCGTGCATGCACATTCCTTCTTTCGCCACCCTATTTCTCAAGACTCATCACATTATGGTATACCCCTTTAAGCCTTTACAATACTCATTGAATATGTCATAAATCATGATCCATTTAATCCATTCATTAGGTCATTAATCCATGATCATATCCATATTTTATCCCTTAATTAATCATATAACAATTTCATGCATAGCCTCAAAGCATAGCTAAGATAAAAAGAACTAAATCTTACAAACTAGCTAAACTAGTCGATTGGTCTAGTCCAACTTCTCGATTGGTTGCAGCAACCAGTCGATTGGTTTGGGCCGACCACTCTATTGATTTGACTAACACAAACCATCCTTTTCCTCAAACCAGTTGATTAGTTTTGGCAAATCAGTTGATTGGTTCCACCCAACTATTCAATGGGTTTAAGTTGAAAGCAAGACCAAGGTCTTTATAAGCTTACCAGTTAATGGATTATGTTAACCAATAGCTTGCTCTAGGAACTAGTCGATCGGTTTACCCTACAACACCACCAAATAATCATTTACATATAGATCATGATTATAAATCTTTATTATACCATATTAGAAAAGGTTCTGACATCACATGAAATATTTTTAGATTATTTAAATTGTACATTTCAGCATTAATCATCACAACCCAATCTATTCTCAAGATTTAAGCTTTTCACTCAAAATACATAATTTAACCATCCAAATCCAGTTTTGTAAGTTATATATTCATGCCAACATGTAATATCAAACTTAAAGAGCCCCATAACGTGCAAGATTACTCATAACCCATGTTAGAAGCAAGAAAAACTTACTTGATGCAAGAAAAACTTTCCTCAAACAAGGAATTTCAACCTATGAAATCCTCAACTTTAAAAACAACAAGTTTTAACTCAAAAAATTGTAAATAAATTTTACAAATTTGAACTTAAAGTGGAAAGGAAAGAATTAACATACCATATCCAAAGGAAAACAAAAAGATAACTCAATTAAAGCACTCACCTTTTCTCCTAACTCTAACTAGGGTTGAGGTCAAGCATTTCTTTAGTTCCTCGAAAGCTTCAGAATACTTCTCATTCCATTGGAAAATATTAGCCTTCTCTAGTAGATGAGTCAACAATTGCTCTATCTTAGAAAAGTTTCCCACAAACTGACAGTAGTAACTGACCAATCCTAGAAAGCTATACACTTCCTTGATTAAAGTTGGTATTGGCCATTGAGAAATTTCTTGGATCTTAGCAAGATCCACTGCCACTCCATCCTTAGATTTTACATGTTCAATAAAACCACTTGATCTAACTAAAACTTGCACTTCAAGAGTTCAGAATACAGCTTGTGAGATCTTAATAATGCCAAAGTCTACCTTAAATGTTGCTTATGCCTCCCTCAATCACTAGAGTAGATGAGGATGTCCTTGATGAACACTACGACAAACTAGTCCAAGAATAGTCAAAATATCGGGTTCATGAGGGACATGAAAGCTGCTCGCATGCTAATGAGTCCAAAACGCATTACTGTGAACTCATAATGGCTATATCTTATTTGAAAAGCAATCTTAGGGATGTCTTTCTCTACCAACCTCAATTAATGGTAGCCTGACCGAAGGTTAATCTTGGAGAATACCTTAGCTCCCTTAATTTGGTTGAATAGGTCATAGATCCTTGGTAACGGATAATGGTTCTTTATTGTAACCTATTTCAATCCTCCTTAATCGATGCAAAACCTTAAGCTTCTATCCTTCTTTCTTACAAATAGGACTGGCACTCCCCATGGTCATATACTTGGTCAGATGTAACCCTTCTCTAGTAACTCCATCAAATGAGCCTTGAGTTCTTTCATCTCCACAGGTATCGTATGGTAAAAAAACCTTAGACACTAGCTCTATCCTTGGAAACATATCCACCTTGAACTCGAATTCTCAAAAAGGGAGAATTCCCAAAATCTCCTTGGGGAAGAAGTCAAGATACTTATGAGCCAATGTTATCTTCCCTATTGGTATCTGAACTACTTCGGTGTCTCAAACACTCTACAAGAATAGTAGGTATATTTTATGAACAAGGTTGCTCATTGCTAATGCTGACATGACCATTACAAAGGGATTAGGTTTACACTTCCGATATGAGATCCTAATACCCTTTGGTCCTCATAGAACCACCTATTCTTTTGTGTAATCAATCAACGCTTAATACCTCCCCAACATATCCATTCCGACGATCACATCAAAATCATGCAATTCATCATTCATAAATTCTATTCCCCCAACTACCAGCACCACTCCTTTATAGAATCTAGAGCATGTAATATTATCCTTAAAAGGCAATGCAATAGAGTTGGAAATACTACTAGAAGGAGATAAGGTAGCTATAGCTACAAATGCCGATGACACAAAGGAGTGTGATGTAGCTAAAATAAAAATATATATGCTCGAAAAGTAGAGATAGTAAGCATACTAGTTACCACACCATCCTAATGCTTTGCCTTTATCTGACTCATCACATTTAGGAATCCTCTAGATGAAACTTTCATAGCACTAGATGATCATTGCCCATGATGGAAAGGGCGAGGCCTTTGACCTCTTGGCTAACTAGCTCAACTAGCGACACTAGCCTATGACGAAGGAACTCTTTAATTCTGCAATTGTGGCTACTGAATAAGGGTGGTACTCTAAGCTCTAGATTGTCTCCTCTAGATACTGCCACCTCCAACTCATCACTCATAAGCTTTGTGCCCCATTAAACCATATCCATGGCCAATTACCTTGTTACATCTATATTCAACTCCTCGATGATCTGTTCTACATCGCTTGAAGTGGTAATGCCTCTCATTGTCATAACCCCTAGAAAACCCTCCAACACAGGGTACTAACCCTATACTCTTGCCACATCTAGGAAGCAAGCTTTTTCCTAAAAATGCTTTCTTTCTCTTGATGGAGTGTTGGCAATCCTCAAACTTCTTCTTACTCCCAAACTACACACTTCGGGCTTGGATGACTCAAAGAGCCTCTAAAGCTTATTCATACATCCCTACAATGTCTGGTAGAGTAACTCCACTAAGATTTATTGATATTTGATCCCAGGCTAATCTTTGCATGGTGGACTTGAATAACCTCATTGGACTCAACTTCCTAAGCAAACTAGATCGAGTCCATGAATCATGTATAGTACTCTTCAATGGACATTCCTCCTTTTTGAATAGCCGCAAACTTGTCGTACTTATTCATTCGATGGTGAGTCAGGTAGAAGTAGGCATGAAGCACTTCCAAGAACAATCCCCATCCCATAGGTTCTCTACCCCTATGTTGGGTATTCCTTCAATAAGTGTCTACCCTTCCTCTCAGTTAATATATAACCACATCAACCATCCTATCCGTAGGGAAACCATAGGCAATGAAGTTTTCTCCATATCCCAAAGCCATTTCTCCATCATGTTAGGGTCCTCCCGAACCTCAAAGATCAGTAAGTGATGATCCCTAGCCCTTCTAAGCCAATCCTTCAAAATTGGTGTAGCTATTAGCATTGGTGATTGTTATGGTGCTTGAATCTAGCCTTCCATGTAGGCTCCAACAGTCTCCATAAATGCCCTAATGTGTTCATAGTGAAAGTTAGCAATCGTTGATTCCTAAAGACTAGAAGTAATTAGGGAAGAAATTTAATCTATTAAGTACCAAGACTCGCATAACAATTTGTCATAAAGATTATCTATTGTACTATAGTACACTCCTAAGCCACTCTTACTCATGGATATTCTAGCTTTCGAAATACTTGAACTCCTACTTAAATACTCAAATAGTAGGGAAATATTAAGGGTAAAAAGATTTCAAATCAAGGTTGATACTATCCTGTGATATCAGCTTAAAAGTCCTCAAGGGTGACACATTTTTATGAAAAAGAACTTATAAAAATCCTACAATATTATTTTAATTATTCTTAAAATTAATATTATTAATAAAAACTCTAATACCAACTGTAACACCCCCAAATTTACTACTGAAAAATTTCGTTAAATTAAAAGAAGTTTAGCGGAAGCAAGCAAATGAAATTGTAAATCCGGGGGTATTACCGCCACACTTAGTACCAGATCGATCCATAACTACCGACCCGATACTAAGTGCTAAGGCTAGAAAGAATAAAACCAGAACAAATCATTCCTAAAACACAAGTTTTACGGAATCAGAGTGCGAAGGTCAAAAGTTACATTCCGAAATACAATTTAAAAGGTCCATATATCATAATACTTAAAATAACGGAATAGCAAAGTACGATAAAACCCTCGGAAAATTTAATACAACACTTGTAACCTCCAAGGTCAAATACGATTATACCACACAATTTTCGAAGGGTAAATATCTGGACCGCTTACTCACTCAGATCAAGCCTTCCACCCCGATTTAGTAACTGATCAACCTGCATCAAAGGTCTGCTCCCCACCATCGGTGGATCATTGCAGGAACCAGTCAATCAAGGTAGTATCAGTACGGGTCCAGTACTGAGTAAGGGCGCAGGTGTGCTAAGGCCCACACACAAAGATACAAAACATAGCAGACATAGCATAGATACATAGGTAGAATGCAATAACACATATAAACAACACAGGTTATGAACCAGATATCACATTCCTTTTATCAGGTCTCTGATTATAATCGATCATCATCTTATCCCGACCATGTGAGTGCGGGAACCCCACTATTATAGCCGGTGGAACGGTCGCGAGGGCCATGCCCTGCCACTATTATAGCCGGTGGAACGGTCGCGAGGGTAAGATACCCTGCCACTATTATAGCCGGTGGACCGGTCTGGCTCCGACTCACAAGGTATTCCACTGTAACCATTTATATCTTTCCCATGACTTATCAGTTTTACCTTTTGAGTTTGTTGAGCACGAAATCCCCCACTATTATAACCGGTGGAACGGTCGCGAGAGCTTATGCCCTGCCACTATTATAGCCGGTGGAACGGTCGTGAGGGTCATGCCCTGCCACTATTATAGCCGGTGGACCGGTCTGGGTTCGGCTCAACATCTTTCTCTGTAAGTCGTTAGTGTCTTAATGTATCTTATTCGAGGGCATAACTTTTGTCATGCATGGCCAGATATCTCAACACATCACATCAAGACTGAAGGCATAATCGTACTATCACATGCTAATGAGAACACAAGTACACGTCTTATTTCCAAGCCACATTACCCACGGAACCAGTAAGATAACGGCATTTAAAACACAACACAGAATTCATATAAGACATCCACGGCATGTAGGATACATGTCACACATCCAGTCTTAGCTATATCCCTGCTTGGTTCAGGTTACCGAGCTATCTCCTACGCTTATATTAAGCCACTAACATCCTTTGTAATTAACACACTTCTCGCATCGGAAACCCAAATCATGACCCTCAACTCAACTCCCCCCACATACTTCACTCTTCCTCTTTTATTCTTATCATTTTCCTTTTTCTTTTTCCACCTTCTTAAGTTAGGGTTTCTTTCCCAAACCCTAGTTGGTCCCTATGTACCCTTATTTTATCCCACGTACTATTTTTCATCCCGAGCCTCCAAACTCCCAAACAAACTTTTCATTACCTTCCCTACGCCCCAAAGTAACTTTCCATACGTACGGTTCGCCCCCATGCGGACCTTAACCACCCCATGCAAACCCTAACACTTCCACCATGCCAACTCTATCATTCCCATGCAAACCCTAGTTTCCCCCAGGCAACTTTACTTCTTCCACTCTCCCATTTATCTAATTCCTGCTCTTCCCATCCATTCACTAATCAGAAATTGCCTAGGTCATTCTTACCTGCGTTGGCCGACGTACTTCCCTTTGGTTATCCTATTTGCTTATTTTTCTCTTTCAAGCCCCCACTCCACAACTCCTCAACAAAACACCTAGCATGCATGTCACGTCACACCACATCATCCTTGTACCATGCCATATTAGTACATATAGACAAGAGTACGAAATCATACCTCGGTTCCACGCTGCGCTACATAAATACACAGATAATATACAGATTAAAGCACACAACCGCATAAGGCATACAAGGCAGGTAAAACATACAATACACACAGTTGGCCTTAGCCTCGTCCTTACCTAACACGACACCGGTCTTGGAGCACGCTCCTACGCCTCCTCCAGGTGTCGACTTGACTCGCCTATAAGAGGGAAAACTGGGGTCACTCTTCCTCCGACCAAAACACTATTCTTTTCTATCTTACCCCTACTCTTTACCTTACCATTAGGGCTAAGAATAGTAATATTACTTTTATAAGTGAAGTATGGTCAATATTCTCAAGGTAGTTAATCAAGCTACTACTAATAAAAGTAGCTACAATAATTTAAAGTATTTTTAATAACATTTATTACCAACGGTAGTAGTTCAATGTTACTAATAATAATGATAATAGTGAATAATAATAATATTAATAATAATGATAGTAATAATAGTAATAATAGTAATAATAATAATAATAATAATAGTAATACTAGCAATAATAATAGCGATCATGATTTTAAAATAAAATACTAAAGTTATGGGCCACTAGTATTAGTAAGACCAATAGTTATAAATGTTTCAAGGTTAGGTGTAATAATAATAATAATAATAATAATAATAATAATAATAATAATAATGATAATGGTAATAATAATAATGATGATATTAATAATACTAATAATAATATTAATAGTGATAATAATAATAATAATAGTAAGAATAATATTAATTATGCTACTAAAATAATTAGCACTTATATAATAAAGGTTTAGGGGTTGGGGAGTTTAGAGAACTACCTAGGGTGTGGGTGGCACAGGTGGCGGTGCACGGCGCACGGTGGCGGCGGCGGCGGCGGCGTAGGGGGAGAAAGAGGGTAGAGAGGTGGTGGAGGGGAAAGGAAGGAAAAGGAGGGGTTGGCAGGGGAAATAGAGGGTCTAGGGAGGTTGGGGAAGTTCCCTTGGTGGTTTTGGGAGGCAGAGGGGGCGCTGGGAGTGGCGGCACGGCGGTGGGCGGCAGTGCGAAGGGTGGCGGGGTTCGAGGTTGGCTTGGTTGGGAAGGGCATTTTGCACGCTTGGGGCGGCGCGTGCAGGGCAAACTGAGGGCTGAGGGAGGCTTGGGTAGGTGGAGGGTGCTGCAGGGAAGGGTTTCGGGGGTGGATTGAGCGGCGGCGACGGGGCGGTGGTCTAAAGAGGGGGCGGCGCAAGGGGGAATTCTGGGCATGGTTTTCGAAAGAGCCCGATGCTGGGGCTCATGGGGTATTTATAGGCTCGAATTGGGGGGAAAAAATCGAGAGAGGAGACAAAGGAGGACAGGTTAGGCGGTGTTTGGGCACGCCGGCCGGCAGGGGGGTCGGCGCAGGTCTGCCATGGCAGACCTCTGCGCTGGTCGGGAAAAAGGGAGGAAAAGGTGCGGGTGGCCTAGGGAGTATGGGGGGTGTAGGTCGGTCGAGAGAGGGTGGTCGGCAGGGCAGAAAAGGGAAGGCGGCGTGCAGGCGGCCGGAGCAGGGGGGCGGCGTGTTGCAGGTCGCGTGCGCGAGGAGGAAGAAGAAGGTGGCCGGACCGGCGGTCCGGGAGAAAAGAAAAGAAAGGGGGAAAGACCGGCCGGTTCGGCAACGGTCAAAAGGTCCTACCAAAATGCGGTGTTTTGAGCGATTTATGGACAAAACGCGGCGTCGAGTATAGCTGGAGGCAACGGTTATTTTCACTTATCGAGGCGCAGCGTTTCGGCGGAATGGGGGGCGAAACGCTGCGTTTCACTGTGCGAGGGAGGGCTGAACGGCACTGGGCCGCGGGAAGGAGGAAAGGAAGAAAGGGGGTTGGGCCGGGGCTGGCCCAATGGGCGAGAAGAGGGGGGGGAGAAGAAAAAGGAAAAAAAAAAGGAAGAAAGAGGGGGGGAAAATTTATTTATTTTATTTTATTTTAGTATTTTATTTTGTATAAATATTTAGAGTATTTACTTTAGGTACTTAGAGTAAGAATATTTAAATAATTAAATAAAATATTTACCCTCCTTTTTAGGCTAATTTAGGATTTTTAAAATATTTTTCATAAATCCCTTTTTAATTAGCAAACACCTCAATTTTTCTCCAATTAAATTACTTATAAAATTATTAATAATTTTGAAACTATTTTCTCCTTCTTATTTTAAATAAAATAATTTATTTAATTAGCTTTTTTTTTAAATAGAATGCTTAATTAGCTAAAATACCCAAATTCCTCCTAATTAAAATACTTATAAATCTCTTCTTGATTTTCCTTAATTAAATATCCTTTTATTTTAATAAAAGTCATTTATTTAAATAATTTTCTAATAAAACCTCTTTTAAATATAATTTATAAAATTAGGAATTTTCGGGGTATTTCACCAACCTATATATTAGCTTAATTATTCTTGAAAGTGATGCATTTTTTTAAGAAAAAGCTCTGATATCAACCTATGGTATTAGCTTAATTATTCTTAAAAGCAATGCATTTTTTAAGAAAAATCTCTGATACCAACATGTAACATCCCCATTTTTTTTACTACTGAAATATTTCGTTTCAAAATAGTGCAAAAGTAGAAAATACTAAACACACCTAGGAAAACCTACGGTGCTATTACCATATCTTACACATGATCGACATTAGCTGCCCATCCCATATTTGATATAATGTCAAACCAAACCAACCAATTTAAAATAAAGTGTCCAAATTTAAGTTATATAAATATTTAAGTGATCATTTACAGGATAGGACCTTGATGGTCCCTTAGATAGTCACATATAAGGAGAATAATAATAGGAGAATACAAGGCTATAATTGTAGAAAAGAAGTTAGGGTGTGACCCTAAAATATGGTCTGTTATGGATAGCATAAGACCTTTGGATGTCCATGCTCTCAATCTATGAACCCAAGCTAAAGTAGGCCCACTATTAGACATCCCCAAAAACTTACACATGACCTTCTCCTTATGAAAATGATCAGGTGATGAAGCAAACGGGCATAATGGTATGCTACGTACTAAGTAAGCCAAGTTTCCTTCCTCAATAGAAGTCACAAGCATATTAGATTCTATCATAACATGGATATCATACTTAAAATGCATCATTTTAATGCCATATAAAGTAAGTGTAGTAATGCAGAAAGATTTATGATCATCCATAAGTTAGGTAACCTAGAATGTATTATGCTTATTTTTATAGTACAATTTCATAGACAATTGCACACACGTACTGGGAATATTATTCCAGATAACCACAAGTGTCTATTTTTCCAACTTAATTAATAAGGTTGTTATACCATTTCCTTGTAAATGTACTAATATAGGTTAATGTCTCGTAAATCATTCCAATTATTTAACCAGTTATTCATTCAAGCTATTATCTAAGTATTTATTCCAATATTTATAATTATTATCATCCAAACCATTTGTTCCCATCATTATCCAATTATTTATCATTGAGAGATGGATTATGCACCACCCCATGTCTTACATACTATAGATGCCTATCTAAAACAAGGGACATAAAGTCAAGGCTGAACCCAATCGCCAAAATGGACATATGTCTAAGCCTAAGCCAACCACAATGGATATAAGTCCATGCTGAAGCTAACCAATATGGGCATAAGTCCAAGCTGAAGCTAGCCACCTAGTAACCAGACCTTTTAGAATCAATATCCCTTAGTATATCATCAGTATCTAGAGTAGGTATGGCACCGAAATCTATTAGGATCCCACTTGAAGGAAAATCCCAAAGGCACTAATAAATGACCGAAGGCAGAGTAACACCTAGTAGCTAATCGTGGATTAGGTAACCTATACCTATACACAACTCGATTACTTTTCACTTTACATGATTAGTACATTATTCATAAGGTTAAGTGATCACATAAGGCCCATACTATGAATAATCAATACATTCACATCTTTCTTCCATATCAATCCTTTTCATTCCCAACCATATTTTGGATTTTCATTTATGCTTTTCTAATGTCAATCATTCCCATTTTATTTTTCCACTCTTGCAAATTCCTTATTTCACCCTATTTTTCAAGACTCGTCACATTTCATATTTGATATACCCCTTTAAGCCTTTACTATACCCATTGAATATGTCATAAATCATGGCCTATTTAATCCATTCATTATGTCATTAATCCATGATAATATCTATATTTTATCCTATAAATAATCGTATAATAATCCCATGCATAGCCTTAAAGCATATCCAAATTGAAAAGAACTAAATCTTATAAAGTAGTTAATTGGTCTAGTCAAACCAGACGATCAGTTGCACCAACTAGTCGATCAATTAGGGCTTACCAGTTAATTAGTTTGACCTGACTAAACCATACTTTTCCTCAAACTATTCAATTAGTTTTGGCAAACCAGTTTACCATTTATAGAATATTCAATTGCTTCTTTCCAACCAGTTGATGGATTTAAGTAGAGAGTAAGAACAAGGTCTTTACAGGCTTACTAGTTAATGGGCTAGGTCAACTAGTCCACTACTTTAGGAACCAATCGATTGGTTTGACCTAACTAGTTGATCAATTTAGCCTATAACTGCACCAAACAATCATTTTCATACAAATCATGCTAATAAATATTTATCATACCACATTAGAACATGTTATGAAATCATATAAAAAAAATTTATCTTACTTTAATTGCACATTTTAGCATTAATCACCACCACCCAATCTTTTCTTAAGATTTATGCTTTTTACTCAAAATGCACAATCTAACCATCTAAAACTAGTTCTATAAGCTATATAATCATACCAACATGTAATATCAAACTTAAAAAGTCCAGTAACATGCAAGATTACTTATAAACCATTTTATAAGCAAGAATAACTACCTTGATGCACGTAAAACTTTCCTTAAACATAAAATATTAAATTATGAAATCCTCAAATTTCAAAACTTTGAAAACAACATGTTTTAGCTCAAAAATTCATAAATAACTTTTATAAATTAATGGAAAAGAAAGAATAGACATACTACACCGAAAGGAAAATAGAAGATAACTTAGTTGAACCACTCATATTTTCTCCCAAGTCTAACTCTTTCTTGCTTAATAATCAAAATAAGAGGAAGAAAGAAAAATGATCAGAAGAATGAAGGGAATTTGACTATAAGGTTTGAAATGTAGAGGGAGAAGGTGAAAGCGAGAAAGTTAGGCATTTTTAGTGGCTAAAAAAAAGGTGGGTAAAATGGGTGATTAGGGCTATTTATAGCCAACAAATCGATATTAATCACAAGTGTGGTCAGGAACCTATCGAAAATCATAATTCTTATTGTTTGAATTTGAGTTAAACTAAAATATTTCATTTAAGATATGTTGACCTACCCTTTAAAGATACAATGGTAATTCTAGAGGAGTGTTGGTTTGTAACACCCCAAAATTCACTATTTTTTTAATAAAAAATGGAAGCAATTAAATATTAAATCCATGAATTCTGAGGATGTTACCTCCACACTTAGTACCAGATCGGTTCACTCCGACTATTCCAGTACCAAGTGCTAAGGTAAAGAAAAGATTATCGTTAAACTTAAACCAAGAGTTCATAACATCAAAAATCAGAGTACATGGTCAAAATTTCAAAAAGGAGAAATAAAACTTACATAAGAATAAAAGTTTCATCTAGAATACTGGATACAAAGTAATCAATCATAAAAGGAAAAATCTAATATAAAAAAAATAATAGAAGGAAATAAAATAATAAGAAGAGTGAATCCGGCCACGCTACTCTCGAACTTGGAATCAATACATGCTCAACACTTAGCCCCATCTGATGTCTCACTCACCTACACAAAGTTAGAAGGACCTTCTACTCGTGGGAATGAGCAGCACCCATGAAAGGGGTGATCAATAAGCTATGTACTGAGTAAGGTAACCGTACACTAAGGCCGACACACAAATTACATAAGCCATGCATAATAATTTAAAAAAAGCATAAAATCTAAAATGGTACATGAAGGCATACGATCATATAGGTAAATGTACAAGGGTCCAGTTATAATCTGGACTAATTACTTAATTAATCTCTTATTGGAAATTATTTCACACCATGATTTTTATCAAATCCATGCGAGTATGGGAACCACTATTATAGCTGGTGGCTAGAAACGCATAGGACACAATGCACCTGACCACTATTATTTACCGGTGGATTAGTCTCGCATAGGGCATAAAGCTCCTGACCACTATTATTTGTCGGTGGACCGGTCTAGCCCCGACTCTCATGGTGTTTTACTGTAAGTACTTAGTGCCTTTCTAATTTCTTAGCACAAATATGTTTGGTTTTGTTGAGCACAGAATCCCCCACTATTATAGTTGGTGAACCAGAAATACACAGGTACAAAGCCTGACCACTATTATTCACTGGTGCACTGGTCACATATAGGACATCATGTACTAACCACTATTATTCATTGGTGGACTGGTCTGGGCCCGACTCAACAATCTTTCACTTTAAATGAATGATATATTACAATGTCTTATTCAAAAACTTTACCCTCGACATGCATGAATCACTCCCTCTACACTTATCCTCCAATTGACCTGTATCATATCATGAGAACCCTACACCTCCTAACTTGCCCCAACAACCTTCCCACTATACTCTAACTCACACTATAACTCTAACACCAAAATATGTGGGTGAAGGCCCACTACTACACACCTCCAAGTCTACTTATTTCCTTACTCTAGAATTTTCCCCAAAAACCCTAATTTAGGTGTAAGTGGCCCATCCTACTCCATCTCACATAACCCAAATAATTTTTAACACTCCATACATCACAACTTATAGATTCCACCCTCATCATCACACTTTAATCATCAAGTACTCATGCTACCATGAAAACCCTAAGTAGCCACACCTAACCCTAATTGTCCACACTAAACCCTAGCTTGGTCTCCTATGTACCCTTATATTATCCCACATACTATTTTTCATTTAAAGTGTTCAAATACCTAAATAGCACTTACATTACCTTCCTCACACCCCAAATCAACTTTCCATTCATAAATTTTACATCCATGTATAATTTATACATTCCATGCAACCTTTTAAATTTTTCATGCAAAATCCTAAAACTCCCACGTGAAACCCTAGATTCAAATATACAAACACTAGATCTATCCATACAAAACCCTATATTCTCCATACAAAACTCTAGATGCCTCCATGTAAAACCCTAGATTCCTCCATGCAAATCGTAGATTACTCCAAGCAAAACCCTAGATTTATCCATACAAAACCTAGATTCCTCCACGCAAAACCCTAGATTCTTCCTTGCAAAACCCAAGATTCATCCATACCAAACCCTAGATTCAATCCATACAAAACCCTGTTTAGATTCTCCTATTCCTTCTTTTTACTTTCACCCCTATTCTTCTTCCACTACTAGATCATTAACATATTTAGGTCAACTCACATCCCATGGTCAACTCATTTTTCCTTGGTCAAATTACTCCCCTTTTTCAACTTATTTCCCATTTTTCTTTTTCAACCATTTCCCCACACAATACCAGTTTTATACATCCTCAAATGCATGTCTAAAGGGTCATAAACCATAATATCACATACCACAATATTTCATCACATATACATAGTACACATGCCATATATTAACACATGAACATACTTCAATTCTATGCCAAACCACACATGAAATAATTATAATGATAAATAAAGAATACATAGCATATAAAGCATACAATGCACATCAACACACATAAGGCCTTAGTTACACCCTTACTTAAAATTATACCGATCTTGGAACACGCTCCTATACCTCTTTAGGGCTTTGACTAATCTCACCTATATGAGGGAAAAGATAAAAATTAGATTCCCTCTTACTAAAAATACTATTATTCCTAATTTATTCTAAAATTAAGTCTTTGATAAAATAAAATAATAATAATAATAATCATTAACTAATTACAAAATTTAGCTAAAAATATAAGAAATAATAGTAATACTGTAAAAGTTGATAATATAAGGGTTGAAGATTTAATTCTAATAATAATAATAATAATAATAGAAATAATACTAATAATAATGATGATGATTATGATGATGATGATGATGATGATGATGATGATAATAATAATAATAATAATAATAATAGTAATAATAATAATAATAATAACCATAATAATAATAACCATAATAATAATAATAATAATAAGGGCATAATTCGGAAAAAAGTGAAATAAGGGCTTCGGCCCCTTTACCAAAATAATACTAACAACAATATAAATAACATTAATAATACAATTTACTAACAATAATAATAATGAAATTAGTAATAATAATCATGATAAAAACCATAATAATATTCCAATAATAATAATAATAATAATAATAATAATAATAATAATAATAATAATAATGGTAATAATAGTAATGATAATAATCGAAGATAAAATAATGTAGGGTTTCGACCCTACATTAAATAATAATAAACTTAATAAATAATAATAATAATAATAATAATAATAAATTTAATATTAATAATAATAAATACTAATGATAATAAAATTATTAATAATTTTAATAGTAATAAGACATGATATTTATAATGCTACTACTAAAATTTAAAATGGACATAATGGGGTATCAGCCCTATATAGAATAATAATACTAACATTGAAAATAATAATAATAATAATAATAATAATAATAATAATAGCAACAATAAGAAAAAATAATAATATAATCAAAATAAAAAAAAATAATAATAATAATAACAAAAATAATAGTTATAATAATAATAATAGTAATAATAATATATATATTATAATAAATGAAATAAAATAAAATAAATCTCGTATAAATAGTAAAAATGGTTGAGAGGGTTTAGGGTTCCACATTAAGCTGGTGGTCATAGGTGGCATCGGAGGTGGTGCATGGTGGTGGCAGCGGTGGTCGGAAAAAGAAAAGAAAAGGGACAAAGTTGAGGGATAGGAAAAATAAAGGGAGAATGAGGATGGAAGTAAGGGTGGTTATGCATTCCTTTTGCTCTTTGACAACAATTTTCCATCATATCCTCATCATGGTTTGTTTTCAACTTGTTGCCGTGGTTAACATGTCTTATGAGCCCTCCTATAGCCCTTCAAATTTTTGTCCACCCTCTAATGTGCCTAGCCTCCTACCTATCTTCCACAACCTTTCCCCTTCGTTCTTAGCTCATGCAACTACAACAAGTGTCGTCGAACCTTCATCCTATTACCTACCCACTAAGAACCTTGTTTGGTATAATTTTTTCTTTTTCTTTCATTATATATATATATATGCATGCATATTAACTATTTAGTGGGTATTATGTGCATTATTATCTAGTTTTTGCTATTTTTTGTTGTGTTGTTATGGGTTTTTATTTTCCTCTCTATATGTTTATGCATGTGTGATAATATTGATGGGTTTAATATTAATGAAGAAAAAAACTAGTTTTGTTAGCATTAGAGACCCATATTTTATAATTTAAAAAGTTAGACAACAATCTTAGTAACATGATTTAGTGGCTTTTCTCTTTTATTAGTAGTGGACTAGGGATATGGTGCATTTGCCTATTATGTACATTCCTTCAGCATATTTGTACATAACACCCAATTCATATTTTTGCAGTCATGTCACATAGTTATATGAGGAGCTTTGTCATTTGTTCTTGAGCATGTCATAATATGATTCATTCTATTTCAAATCATATTATTTGCTGCTGACATTGCCTTTTGTTGAGCTATGGTCAGAGGCATTAACTAGTTATTTTGATCTATTTGTTGACGTTACCAATGCACCACACCTGCGATTTGTTGAGGGTGAGGTTTTTGTGAAGGATTATGGTCAGATTACTAGAGAGTCAATGGTCATAGATGATGAGTGGAGGTTTCATCATAAATTACCCCCGAGTATTTTCCTTAGTTACCCGAGAGTATCTATTAGTGAACTATCCATGGATGAGTAGATGACATATCAAGATAAGTGGATGCTGAGAGTGACAGGTTCTAGTCGGTATAGGTTAAGTAATCGACAGATTGAATAGGATGGTTAGGGGTTATTGATAGTTAGCTACTTAGGTTGTAGAAACCTTTTGATTTATTTATTGTTGTTATTGCCTTAGGTTTTTTTTTATATTTATTGGATATTTTTTTAAATACGCAGTATGAGTTTACTATCCAATTTACAACCCTTGTAAAAATGTTTGATATGTATATGCATATGAAATCTTTCTAAGCAAAAACAATTTGTGTATTGGTATATTTTTATGCCCTTGTTTAAATATATATCTTCAAAATAGCGTAATACATAGTATATAAATATGATATCTTTCAAAGCGTTATCAATATATGAATTAGTTTGTAGAAGTGAATTGATTTATAATAATATTTTTTTAGGATACATATAGATTGGAAGATTATGTATCAGAAATGGATGTCTACAAATCATTATCTAGAGAATATGATAAAAGACTTGAATTTTTCATCAAGTTTGTAGTAGAATATGCTCAAGATACTAGTAGAATAGTCTGTCCATATTTGAGTTGTGCTTATATTCAATATGTCAATGCTAATGATTTGAGATATCATTTTTTCGTCTATGGAATTGATAAAAGGTGCACTTATTAGATATAGCATGGTGAGATAGAGCCTAAATATAATAATGAGAAAGGTAGGAGGGATATTAATGGATCATTTAACAAAAATGAGGCTGCTTTGTTAAAGGAGATGACTTGAAAGGTTGAGGAAAGTGTCTAAGATTGTCCAAAAATGGTTGAGCTATTTTTAAATGACTTGGAAAAACCTTTTTACGGTGATTGCAAGTAGTTTACTAGATTATCCGCTACTTTAAAGTGGCACAACTTAAAGGCATGTAACTGAGGAAGTGATAAGAGTTTCATAGAATTATTATCACTTGTGAAAGAAATGATTTCTAATGATAACATTCCACCCAATCGTACCTATGAAGCAAAGAAGATCCTTTCATCTATGGGTATGAGTTATGAGAAGATACATGTATACCCTAATTATTGTATATTATTTTGCAAAGAATATGCATGTTTAGATTATTGTCCTAATAAAGAAAGCAAAGCATAATGATACAAGAAGAATAAGGTGCCAACAAAGGTATTATAGTATTTCCCTATAATACCAAGATTCAAGCGGAGGTTTAATGTTTTCCAATATGTGAAGAACTTAAGATGTCATGCTAATGAGAAGATAGATGATGGGCTTCTGAGACATCCATATAACTCTCCACAATGGATGATGATTGATGGTTTGTTTCCTGAATTTGGCAAAGAACTAAGAAACTTGTGTCTTGTTCTCTCTATAAATGTTATGAATCCACACAATCAAGGCATATACAGTATTTAATCGATGATTTTAGTTATATATAATCTATCACCGTGGTTATACATGAAATACAAGTATATGATGTTGTCTTTACTCATTTAGAGGATAAACCAATTGGGGAATGATGCTAATGTTTATTTGCAGCCTTTGATTAATGATTTGAAGTTATTATAGGACATAGGTGTTAATGTGTTTGATGCTTAACATGAGGAAAGTTTCACTTTGAGAGCAATGCTATTATATACTATAAGTAATTTTTCGGCATATGGTAACTTGTTTGTTTATAGTGTAAAATGCCATTATGCATGCCCGATATATAAGGATAATAATTCATTTGTTCAGCTAACACATGGTCAGAAGATTGATTTCCTCAGCCATCATAGATTTTTACCGAGGGATTATCACTATCATAAGAAAAGGAACGCATTCAATTGAAAACCAAAAAAAGGGCATGCCCTAATCTGGTTGACAGACATAAAAGTGTATATGAAGATGAAAATTTTAAAGGTGCACTTTAGAAAGAAGAATAAAGATAAGCCTCCATCAGTTGGGTAAAAGAAGATGTCTATATTCTTCACCCTTTTATATTAGGAATCTTTATAAGTGAGGCATGCCTTCGGTGTGATGCATATCAAGAAAAATATTTGTGATAGCCTTGATGGCGCATTACTTAATATTCCACAAAAGACTAATAATGGCATAAATTCTCGATTGGCTATGGACAAAATGGGCATTATGCATGAACTAGCACCACGAGACAATAGTGCTAAGGTTTTGGAAGGGTATTCTTTAAATGTGAAAAGGCTAGTGTCAATGAAAGAGTTGAAACTAATCAACATGAAGTCTCATGATTGTCACATATTTAACATAATATTTGATTTTAATAGTTACATGTAGAATGTTACCGAAGTGTGTTTGAAATGCTATCACTAGGATTTCCTAGTTATTTAATGCATTATGCTCCAAAGTCATACACTCTAATAGTTTGGATGTCTTGTAATGAGGGATTGTGATCACTTTATGCTAGCTTGAAATGTATTTTCCTCCCTCATTCTTGGACATTATAGTGCATTTAACCATTCACTTTGTTTATAAGGTAAAAATGTTAGGAGTTATTCATGGGCACTGGATATACCCCTTTTAATGGTTTATGAAGTTGATAAAATGTTACATGAAGAATTAATATCGACTAGAAGGATGTATTGTTGAGAGTTACCTAGTAGAAGAAGCAATTGAATTTTGCATAAATTACTTGTCTAATGCTGAAGCTATCGGTATTCCTAAGTCTCAGCATGCATAAAAAGCCAAATGATAGGGTATTCAAAGTATGTCTCCATGTATTACATAATGATGATGATATTCTGTCGTATGTTGAAGAACATATTTGTTCCTTGAGGATTGAAAATCCATCAAAGACTGAGAAGTGGATAATTGATAGGCATAATCATTCTTTCATACATTAGCTAACAAATCGCATAATTCCCCTAATCAGAAATTCCCCGAAATTTATTTCTGCCACCCTGCATTGGTTGTCCCAAATGCCTGGATGTGGATTATTCTCATATACCAGTTGTAATACCCTAGAACTTTATTTTGAAATCTAAGAATAAAATAAGAAATTATTGGACAAATTTTGATTATATATGTTATTTCTAATAATAATAATAGCCATAAAAGAAGAAAAATGATTTAGGGACTTAATTGGTAGAGGCTAAATTTATTTGCTAACCTAAAATAAATTATAAGGAAATCACAATAATAATTTCTAAATTAATAAAAAATTATTTTATTATTATTACTAATTTTTATTATTCCTAAAATTCCAAAAAGTTCTAAACCACCCTACCACCCTATTTTTTCCTTTTTTTTTACTTTTCCCTTTTTTTCCTTTACTTTCACCTTTTCTTCCTTTCCCCCTCCCTCAATCAATTGGGTTATGCCCAACTACGAGCCACTCCTTGTCCTTCCCCTTCCTTTCTTTCTTTCCCTCCCGTGGCCCAACATTTCTTTCTTTCTTCTTTCTTCCCTACGCGGCTTAGCATAGGCGCACCCCCGCTCCACTTTATTTTCCTTTTTTCTCCCTTTCTTTTTCTCTTCTTTCCCCTTCTACCCATGTCTCCTTTCTTCTTCTCCCCAATAGGAGCTGTTGCGCATGGCTGCATTGCAACTCTATCCCTCTCTCTCCCCTTCTCCTTTCCTCATTGAGACCTGTAGGGCATACAGTAGGTACTAACCTGCATGGTCCCATTCCCTCCAGCAACCCCCGCACCCCACCTACTCCCATGTACCCCTATCTCACAGGTGCGTGGGCCTACATGCCAGCCTACAGCCAACCACACCCTCCCCTTATCTTCTTCCCTCTCTTTTCCACTTCCCCCATCCATTTCACCTATAAATACCCCTCCACACTCCCTCAATTTATCTCTTTTACTCTGTTGTTCACCCTCCCCCAACCTTACTCATGCAACCAAATCAACCGCCGCCGCCGCCACATCTATGCTATGCTGCCATTGCCACACCCTCCCTTCCTTTTTCCTGCATCACCCTACACCCAACTGACCACTACTATGCCCCTAACTTCCCTTCCTCTTCTCTCCCAAACTGTGCAAATTGGGTAGCTTGAGCTACCATTTTGCGCCTCCCACCACCATCTATGCCACCTTGAACCACCATCACCATAGCAACCACCACTCTCCCTACCTCTCTTCCTGCCCAGAAAACCATCCCCTACCTTACCATACCACCACCTCCCTTTTCTTTCCCCTTCTCCCTCCTCTTTTCTCTTCTTTCCTCTCGGCCACCGCCACTGCCACCACCATGCACCCACGCCGTGAGGCTACCACCACCACCACAACCCCTTGACCTAGGAGACCCTAACACTTAGTACACCCTAACTCCCTTCCTCTTTTTCCATCCCCAAACTCCTTTTTATACCATCCACCACCACCACCAAGCGTTGTCGGCCCCTTACATGCTGTCCTTTCCGGTTGTGCCCTTCTCCCACCTACCTGCTTAGTATATTTTATTTTAATATTTTTTTATTATTAACATTATTAGTATTATTACTATTATTATTATCACTAATGTTTGACTAAGGAAATTTAGAAAAAGGAAAAAGGAGCAGGAAGAAGGTGAAATAACTAGTTATACTATTTTATAGGTTGTGGGAAAACCTTTCCCTATGAGGAGGAGTAGGAGTGCGCTTCAAGCCTGGAGTTCTATTATGTAAACATATGGTTAAAGCTTGGGTTTGTATAAATCTTGTATGTATGGGTGTGTTAATATACCTTGTGTGAATATATGTGATTATACACTAAGTGTGTGTGGTGTAACTTGGCTTGCAAAGAGCTAAAGTATGTTGAGCATGGTTAGCATTATGTGTGATACGTTTGATGTAACTTATATGGATGACATGATTTTATGTATGGTAGAGATGCTATGACTTGCAAGATTAGAGGCCTTAGGTGGGTTTGAGTGATTTTGGGGAACTAAAAGAAATAAAGAGGGTGGAGTAAGGACAAGTGGGGAAACGCCCTAACTATATTATGAAGTATGGATGAGAAAATAAAGGAAGAAAATAATAAAATGAAGGTTTAGGGAAAAATATTACATGGGGAGTGTGTATGGTCTTTACACGGAGGAAAAGCTTGTAACACCCCCAAATTCACTACTGAAAAATTTCGTTTAAATTGAAAGGTTTAACAGAAGCATACGAATTAAAACCATGAACTTGGGGGTATTACCGCCACACTTACTACCGGACCGGTTCACTCCTACCGTCCCGATACCAAATGCTAAGGCTAGATCAAGAAAATCGTGAAGTAAAAACCACCAAGGCATAAGTGCATAGTCAACATAATAGGTCCATGAAAATAAGGTGCCAACAATAGTAAAAATATCGTTAGGATTACAACTTAGGAGTTCCACTCCAAAATACGAGCATAATACAATATGACTAAAACAAGACAAACGAAAACAAGGATAGTGAAGGAGTCCGGCTGGCTCGCTCTCAGCCCCAACCAAGGTTGGCTCAACACTCGGCCCCACCCGATGCCTCATAGGTATCGTAGGCATCGAAAATAAGATCTCCTACCTGCACAAGGTCAGAAGGGCTCTCTGCTCGTGAGAATGAGCAGCACCCATGAAACGGATGATCAGTACGCTACGTACTGAGTAAGGTAACAGACGAGCTAAGGCCAACACATAGCATACAAGACCCACGTTCCACACATAATCAACATACGATGACATTCAAGAATAGGTCTGATTACTTTCCTGGTGCCTTATTCTTTATTCTTAATAGTAATAACAAGTTCCATTCCACACATTCTTCAATAATCCATGTGAGCACGGGGACCCCACTATTATAGCCGGTGGACCGGAAATAAAAACACAAGGCAGAACGCCTCTGACCACTATTCTTACCGGTGGACCGGACTGGCCCCGCCTCACATGGTGTTTCGTTGTACGTACTTAGTATTTTTCCTGTAGTTTAACTTATTTACTTTGGGTCTATCGAGCCGAGGCCCCCACTAATATAGCCGGTGGACCGGAAATAAACACACAGGGCAGAACGCCTCTGACCACTATTATAGCCGGTGGATCGGAACGAAACGCACAGGGCAGAACGCCTCTAACCACTATTCTAACCGGTGGACCGGACTGGGCTTGGCTCAACAGTCTTTCGCTTTACGTTATTAGTGTCTTATCCGTGTCTTATTGACTCATACATCACCCTTGACATGCATGCGGTTAATACCCTACTACTTCCCCCAAAGGACCGTCCCATATTTTGAGACCCGTACCTTTTCTCACACCCGACATCCCCTCTAGGGTTCCCCCTCAGAGTCCCTAATCGGACCTATGTGGCCCAACTCTTTCTCACTTACCCAACATTACTCCTTTCTTCATCTCCCACCTCATTCACACTAGGAATTTCCCCAAATGTACCACTTTATCTCCCAAGTTCCCGTGTGACCGATGAACCCTAGTTGACCACTCCAACCCTAGTTGGCCGCGCCAAACCCTAAAACCTTACCACTTCGACAAATAACCTCCCTCTAGCACCCCAAAAATTCTCTTCTCTCATTTAGAACCCATATTCACCCTTAGCTAAGTGAGTTCTCACTCTCAACCCCATACTTCGTCTCTCCTTAATCGTTTTTACCCTTGTACCCTTCCAAATTCCTCATTTCCTTCTAAAACCCTAATTGGGCCCCTCAGGCACCCTTACATCGACCCACGTAAAATTTTGCGCCCAAGTCTCCAATGGGCCCATAACTTTGACATTAACTTATTTACTTCCTAAATCAACTTTCCTCATGTAAGATTCATTCCCATATAGAGTTTAAATACTCCATACAGACCCCCCAACACCCACTTGGATGCAAAACCCTAATAAGGTCTCTTGCGCCCCAACCTACGTACTATTTGTCATACCAAGTTACCAATCACTCCAAGACTCCCCCAACTCCTACTTACAACCCAAATAGATTTTTCACACATAAGGATCATGTCCATGCGAGGTCTAGTCCACCCATGCAACTTCCCAACGTCACTTGCCCGATGTTCTTTTATTATCGTTTCATGCTACCCCAAAAACCTAGCACGCATGTCCTAGAGGGCCACATCATGTCGCATCATCCACATCCTTATTAAACATGGAACATGTCATACACATATAATACAAGGCACACACAACGTACCTCATGATCCACGCTGCGCTACACAAAACAAGTTATTCGTAACACATACATAATACACATCAACATGGCATGCTCATCATTTAACCACACATTACGTCACACAAGCACAAGGCCATAGCTTCGTCCTTACCTAACACGACACCGGTCTTGGAGCACGTTCCTACGCCTCCTCCGGATGTCGACTTGATTGGCCTTTAAGAGGGAAAAACTAGAGGTTAATCTTCCTCTGACCAAAAAACTATTCTTCCTACCTTACCCTTATCTTTAACTTACCATTAGGGATGAAAATAATAATATTACTTTTATAAGTAAAAGTGTGGTCATTATTCTTAAGGTAGCTAATCAAGCTACTACTAATAAAAGTAGGTCTTAATAGCTACAATAATTTAAAGTAATTTTAATAATATTTATTATTAGCAGTAGTAGTTCAATGTTACTAATAATGATGATAGTAGTAGCGATAGTAAGGTTAGTGATATATGAAATATTACTAATAGCGACAAGGAACTAAAATAATAATAATAATAATAACCATGATAATAATGATAATAGTAATACTATTAATAATAACAATAATGATTTAAAATAATAATACTAAAGTTATAGGTCATTAATAATAGTAATACTAACAGTTATAAATATTTCAAGGTTAGGTTAAATAATAATAATAATAATAATAATAATAATAATAATAATAATAATGATAATATTAAGAATAATACTAATAATACTACTAAAAATAATTAGCATTTGTATAACAAGGGTTTGGGGTTGGGGAGTTTAGAGGACCACCTAGGGGTGCTGGTGGCACAGGTGGCGGTGCACGGCACACGGCAGTGGCGGCGGCGTCGGCGATGGGGGAGAAGGAAGGCGAAGAAGTAGTGGAGGGGGGAGGAAGGAAGAGGAGAGGTTGGTAGGGGAAACAGAGGGTCTAGGGAGGTTGCGGAAGCTCCCTTGGTGCTTTTAGAGGGTAGAGGGGGTGTTGGAAGTGGCGGCACAGCGGTGGGTGGCGGTGAGAAGGGCCGCGGGGTTCGGGGCTGGCTTGATCGGGAAGGTCACTTTGCACGGCTGGGTTGGCGTGTGCATAGCAAACCAAGGGGTGAGGGAGGCCTAGGTCGGTGGAGGATGATGCAAGGAAGAGTTTCGGGGGTGGATCGAGCAGCGGCGATGGGAGGCGGCGATGGGGTGGCTATCTGAAGACGGGGTGGCGTTAGGCGATTTCTGGGCTGTGGTTTCGAAAAAGCCCAATGCTGGATCCTTGGGGGGTATTTATAGGCTTGAAAATGGGGGAGGATCGAGAGAGGGGGCAGAGGAAGGCAGGTCAGGTGGCAATCGGGCACGCCGGCCGGCGGTGGCAGGCCGACACAGGTCTGCCATGGCAGACCTGTGGGTTGATCAGGAAAAGGGAAAAAGGGTACGGGGCAGGCCTGGGAGTGATGGCGAGGTGTCAGCCTGTCGAGGGAGGGTGGCTAGAAGGGCAGGAAGGGGGGGAGGCGGTGTGCAGGCGGCGTAGGCAGGCGGTCTGCGCAGAGGGGGATGGGCGGCGTTCTACAGGTCGTGCGCGGGAAGAAGGAAAGGGAAGGAGGCCGGACCGGCGGTCCGCGGAGAAAAGAAAAAGAAGGGGGGACCGGCCGGTTTGGCAATGGTCAAAAGGCCTTATTAAAACGCGGCATTTTGGGTGGGTTTCTGGACAAGGCGCGGCGTCGAGTGGCTGGCAGGCAACGGCTACTTCGTTAATCGGTGCGCAGCGTTTCAGCGGAAGGAGGGGTGAAACGCTGCGTTTTACTGTCACGGGGGAGGGCCGAACGGCGCTGGGCCGCGGGGAGGAGGAAAGGAAAGGGGAGTTGGGTAGTGGCTGGCCCAACGAGCGAGAAGAGGAAGAAAAGAAAGGGAGGAAGAAGAAGAAAAGGAAAAAGGAAGAAAGAAGAAAAAAAAGAGGAAAGGATTATTTTATGTTATTTTATTTTAGTATTTTATTTTATATAAATATTTAGAATATTTACCTTGGGTACTTAGAGTAAGAATATTTAAATAATTAAATAAAATATTTATCCTGCTTTTTAGGCTAATTTAAGGCCCTAAAAAAAATATAAAGATATACTTTATAAATTATTTTAAAATTCCTATTAACTTGCCCTACATAACCCCTTTTAATCTAAAAAGAGTAATAAATTAAATAAATTCCCCAATAATCCCTATTTAATGACTTATTTCCAAAATAACTAATTCTGGGGTATTTCATCACTTCCCCTTAAAAACAGACTTCGCCCCCGAAGTCTCCTGCAGCTCCCTAGGGTTAGGGTTAGGGTATTCTAACTTCTATAATAGCACATCATTATCTAAACTTAAACCAACTACCCCCTTAGGGACAAACTAGGCAATAAAATGAATCTAACCTGCGGAGAAAAGCCCCAGGTATGTCTCTCGCATATCCTTCTCGGTCTCCCAGGTAGCTTCTTCGTTTCCGTGTCGACTCCATAAAATCTTAACCAAGGGCACCAAACTCATGCGAGTCTTCCTTAACTTGGTATCCAGAATCTGCACTGGTCGCTCTTCATAACTCAAGGAGTCGTCCAACTCCACTTCGTCTGGGCGGATCACATGGGAGGGGTCAGCAACATACCTTCGTAGCTAGGAGACGTGGAACACATTATGGACTCGGGCTAACTCTGGAGGGAGAACTAATCAATAAGTCACCTCGCCTATCTGTTCCAGGATCTCAAAGGGGCCAATGTACCTCGGGCTCAGCTTTCCCTTCCTACCAAATCTCTGAACACCCTTTGTGGGAGAGACCCTCAACAATATTCTCTCCCCAGGCTCGAAGTCACCCTCTCGACGCTTCCGATCAGCATAGCTCTTTTGTTTGCTCTGGGCTGTCCTCATCCGGTCTTGAATCTATCGAACCTGCTTAGTCATCTCCTCTATCAGCTTGGGCCCCAACACTATGGTCTCGCTGATGTCATTCCAACACAAGGGGGTCCGGCACTTCCTCCCGTACAAGGCTTCAAAGGGAGCCATCCCAATACTGGCATGGTAGCTGTTATTGTACGAGAATTCTATCAGATGTAGACGTTCCTCCCAACTACCCTGAAAGTCCAGCACACACGCCCTTAGCATGTCCTCCAGAGTCTGTATAGTCCGCTCCGTCTGCCCATCAATAGCAGGATGGAAAGCTGTACTCATCTTCAACCTCGTTCCTAGGACCTCCTGTAGTTTTCCCTAGAAATGGGAGACAAACCTCAAATCCCTGTCCGATACAATGTCTGCTGGGACCCCGTGACGGCTGACCAAAAGCTTCATGTATGCCCTCGCTAACTGGTCCATACTCCAGGTGGACTTCATCGGAACAAACACCGCCGACTTAGTCATTCTGTCCACGATCACCCAGATGGTGTCACAACCATTCTTAGTCCTCGGCAACCCACTGACGAAATCCATAGAGATGGATTCCCACTTCCATCTCGGCACCTCTAAGGGTTGGAGTAAACCTGCCGGCCTCCGGTGTTCGATCTTAACCTTCTGGCACACTAGACATCGAGACACGAACTCTGCAACCTCCCACTTCATGCGGGGCCACCAGCAGATCTTCTTCAGGTCCTAATACAACTTATCTCCCCCAGGATGGACAGAATAAGGAGTCTGATGCCCTTCTTCCATGATGCGATGCTTCAGATCTGAACACTTCCGGGGCACACACCATCGACCTTTAAACCAGAGGATGCCATCCTCATAAATGCGGAACCCTTCTGCACGACCCTCCTGCACCTTCCGTCTGATCTTATCCAGCTTACTGTCCCCTTCCTGACTAGTCCGGATCTCCTCGAAAATGGTAGGGGTGAGTGTCAAAGCACTCATACGGACCTCTAGGTCTCCTTGTGGAACCAATTCCACCTCTAATCCCGACAGCTCGCCCAGAACCTTATCTGCAACCACACGACATAATGTGGAGTGGGAGGTCTTCCTACTCAGAGCGTCTGCTACCACGTTGGCCTTACCCTCGTGGTATGTCAACTCGATGTCGTAGTCCTTAACGAGCTCTAGCCACCTCCTCTGCCTCATGTTAAGCTCCTTCTGGGTGAAAATGTACTTGAGGCTCTTATGGTCTGTGAAGAACCTGCACTTTGCCCCATACAGATAGTGCCTCGAAATCTTCAAGGCAAAAACCACCGCGGCTAGCTCTAGATCATGGGTGGGGTAGTTCTACTCATGCTGCTTCAGTTGACGGGATGCATATGCGACTACCTTACCCTTCTACATCAATATGCACCCAAGCCCGTGCTTAGAGGCATCACTGAATACCTCAAACTCCTCGGATCCCTCTGGTAGGGTCAATACCGGTGCGGTGGTCAACCTCCTCTTTAGCTCCTGGAAGGCTCCCTCACATGTCTCGTCCCACTAAAACTTAGTGGTTTTCTTCAACAGGTTGGTCAACGGTTGGGCAATCCTCGAGAAATTCTACACAAATCTCCTGTAGTATCCGGCCAACCCCAGAAAACTTCGGACCTCGGTCATGTTCGTAGGGGGTTTCCACTCCGTGATGGCTACAACCTTGGTAGGATCCACTGCCACTCCCCTGGCCGATACTATGTGTCCCAGGAATGCCACCTCTGGGAGCCAAAATCCACACTTCGACAGCTTGGCATATAAGCGGTGCTCCCTTAGAAGACCCAAAATAGTGAGGAGGTGCTGCTCATGTTCCGCCTTCCCTCGGGAGTATATCAGGATATCGTCGATGAACACCACCACAAATTGGTCAAGGAATGGCCTGAATATCCTAGTCATCAGGTCCATGAATACCGCGGGCGCATTTGTGAGTCCAAAAGGCATCACTGTAAACTCGTAATGCCCATACCGAGTTCGGAAGGCGGTCTTCATAATGTCGGCGTCCGCGATCCTCAGCTGATGGTATCCAGACCTCAGGTAGATCTTAGAAAATACCGTGGCTCCCTTCAATTGATCAAAGAGGTCATCAACCCTTGGGAGCGGATACCGATTCTTTACCGTCAAATGGTTCAGCCCTCGGTAGTCGATGCAGAGGCGGAGGCTACCATCCTTCTTCTTTACAAACAAAACCGGTGCTCCCCAGGGCGACACACTTGGTCAGATGTACCCATGCTCAAGCAACTCCTCCAATTGGGCCTTTAGCTCCTTTAACTCCACCGGTGCCATCCGGTAGGGTGCCCTCGTGACAGGTTCAGCTCCCGGTACCAACTCGATTCTAAAGTCAATCTCTCGAACTGGGGGCATGCCCGGTATCTCCTCCGGAAACACATCTGGAAATTCTCTAGCTATCGGGATATCACCTAGGGCGGCCAAGTCCTTGTTCAACTCCTGAGCACTACACAGGTATAAGGGGTATCCCTTTTGGACCAAGGCGTGCAGAGTTACTGCTGTCACTACTTTAGTGGTGGGCTCCGGCTGGGTCTTTCTGTAGGAAACTCTAGCCCCCTTCGGGCCTCGTAAGATCACGCGCTCCTGGGCACAGTCAATGACGGCCTTGTACCTTCCCAACGTCTCCATCCCCAGAATCATATCGAAATCCTTCAAGTCCATCCCAATTAGGTCCACTAGGAAGTCTACCCCACCTATGACTAAGGCCACATCAGAGAACATACAACTACATCCCAATCTATCCGTGGAGGGCAACATCATAGACAATTCAACTCTAGAAGTAGGCAATAGTCCCGCCCTAGCGGCAAAAGCAGACGAAATGAATGACATGGTGGCACCCGAATCAAACAACACATGTACCGGTAGGGAGCAAGCTGTGAGCGTACCCGTGATGACGTCTATCTGGCGGTCGGCCTCGGCCCGGCTAATCACGTTTAGGCGTTCGCCTGACTGACCTCCCTGCTAAGGGTAGGTCCTGGATCCCTGGGGCCTCCCCTTACCCTCTCTAGTTGCTGTGCCGGTGGGCGCTCGTTGATGGTACTAGGGAGCCGAGGTCTGGAGATGTTGCCTCTGTGGAATCAGAGCTCCCCCCTGCGGGGCCTGTCGGGGATAGTAAGGTTGCGCTCGTGGGGTCCCTAGCACTCAAACGATCGGTGGCCCCTCTTGCCATAGTTATGGCATGTGACATTGTTTCCTCTGCAGTCTCGGCCGGGGTGGCGGCGGCCACAACGTCCGCATGCAGACCCTCCTAAGGGCCCTTGGCCCCTACTCTGGTCCCTTGGCGGGGGTCTCCTCGGTCCTCCAAATCCTGTCTGGGTCCTGCTCCCAGCTCCCTAGCTCTCAGGTTTCCTTTTCCCGAGTATGCTGGCCTGCTCCTGAACTAGAGTGGCGGCGAGGCAGGCGCGCTCGTAGAGGGTCGCGAGATCGGTAAATGGAACAGCCCCCATCATCCTCCGTATGCCAAAGCTCAACCCTTGCTTGAACTGGAAAATCACGGTGGCCTCATTAGCTGCAATCCCCGGGGCGAAGCGCAGTAGCTCGGTGAAGCGAGCGTAGTACTGGCGCACGGTCATAGATCCCTGCATGAGCTGCATGAACTCCCGCATCTTATCTCTCTTCAAACTCTATGGGTAAAACCTGGCACAGAGAGCAATCTTGAACGCCTCCCAACTCTCCAGGGGACCATCCCGGGCCCGATACTCCACCCACCAGGTGTCAGCCACGTCCTTCAGGAAGTAGGCGGCTATGTTGGGCTGGCGAACTGCCGGACAACCCACCACTTCGAACGTGCGGTCCATGTATCTGATCCACCCCTTGAGGACCACAGGGTCCTCCTCTCCAGAGTAAGTGGGTGGGTGGTGTCCGGTGACTCTCCTGAGCCAATCCTCTCCCGCACCCTCCGGCTGATGGTTGCGCTGAATGAACTCCATGAATGCACCGATGGCATCCTCCAAACGTGTAGCTCGACCTTCCCGTCATCGATAACTACAAGGGAAGGAGGTAATGTTAGAAAGGGGACTATTATTTCGCAACAGTCGGGGTATACTACTACCCCCTTAGGGAAGAAGTACTAAGAGTTCAATTTTCCTATAACTAAGGTCACGGCCGGAAGATAACTAAATACACTATGGTTACACTACTTATGTTGGGAATATTACTACCCTACCCCACGATTCCTCACTGGAGCCAGACTCGGAAGTTTAAAACAGAGAAGTTTTATCTGAGTATGAATAACACTTTAAAATCGGTTTAAAACATTGTAATATGATATGTTCTGAAAACAAAAGAGCGTGTCCGAAGGGATCAACGGCTCTGATACCAACTTGTAACACCCCCAAATTCACTACTGAAAAATTTCATTTAAATTGAAAGGTTTAACGGAAGCATACGAATTAAAACCATGAACTTGGGGGTATTACCGCCACACTTAGTACCGGACCGGTTCACTCCTACTGTCCCGATACCAAATACTAAGGCCAGATCAAGAAAATCGTGAAGTAAAAACTACCAAGGCATAAGTGCATAGTCAACATAATAGGTCCATGAAAATAAGGTGCCAACAGTAGTTAAAATATCGTTAGGATTACAACTTAGGAGTTCCACTCCAAAATACGAGCATAATACAATATGACTAAAACAAGACAAACGAAAACAAGGATAGTGAAGGAGTCCGGCCGGTTCGCTCTCGACCCCAACCAAGGTTGGCTCAACACTCGGCCCCACCCGATGCCTCATAGGTATCGTAGGCATCGAAAATAAGATCTCCTACCTGCACAAGGTCAGAAGGGCTCTTTGCTCGTGGGAATGAGCAGCACCCATGAAACGGATGATCAATACGCTACGTACTGAGTAAGGTAACAGAGGAGCTAAGGCCAACACATAGCATACAAGACCCACGTTCCACACATAATCAACATACGATGACATTCAAGAATAGGTCTGATTACTTTCCTGGTGCCTTATTCTTTATTCTTATTAGTAATAATAAGTTTCATTCCACACATTCTTCAATAATCCATGTGAGCACGGGGACCCCACTATTATAACCGGTGGACCGGAAATAAAAACACAAGGCAGAACGCCTCTGACCACTATTCTTACCGGTGGACCGGACTGGCCCCGCCTCACATGGTGTTTCGTTGTACGTACTTAGTATTTTTCCTGTAGTTTAACTTATTTACTTTGGGTCTATCGAGCCGAGGCCCCCACTAATATAGCCGGTGGACCGGAAATAAACACACAGGGCAGAACGCCTCTGACCACTATTATAGCCGGTGGATCGGAACGAAACGCACAGGGCAGAACGCCTCTAACCACTATTCTAACCGGTGGACCGGACTGGGCTCGGCTCAACAGTCTTTCGCTTTACGTTATTAGTGTCTTATCCGTGTCTTATTGACTCATACATCACCCTTGACATGCATGCGGTTAATACCCTACTACTTCCCCCAAAGGGACCGTCCCATATTTTGAGACCCGTACCTCTTCTCACACCCGACATCCCCTCTAGGGTTCCCCCTCAGAGTCCCTAATCGGACCTATGTGGCCCAACTCTTTCTCACTTACCCAACATTACTCCTTTCTTCATCTCCCACCTCATTCACACTAGGAATTTCCCCAAATGTACCACTTTATCTCCCAAGTTCCCGTGTGACCGATGAACCCTAGTTGACCACTCCAACCCTAGTTGGCCGCGCCAAACCCTAAAACCTTACCACTTCGACAAATAACCTCCCTCTAGCACCCCAAAAATTCTCTTCTCTCATTTAGAACCCATATTCACCCTTAGCTAAGTGAGTTCTCACTCTCAACCCCATACTTCGTCCCTCCTTAATCGTTTTTACCCTTGTACCCTTCCAAATTCCTCATTTCCTTCTAAAACCCTAATTGGGCCCCTCAGGCACCCTTACATCGACCCACGTAAAATTTTGCGCCCAAGTCTCCAATGGGCCCATAACTTTGACATTAGCTTATTTACTTCCTAAATCAACTTTCCTCACGTAAGATTCATTCCCATGTAGAGTTTAAATACTCCATACAGACCCCCCCAACACCCACTTGCATGCAAAACCCTAATAAGGTCTCTTGTGCCCCAACCTACGTACTATTTGTCATACCAAGTTACCAATCACTCCAAGACTCCCCCAACTCCTACTTACAACCCAAATAGATTTTTCACACGTAAGGATCATGTCCATGCGAGGTCTAGTCCACCCATGCAACTTCCCAACGTCACTTGCCCGATGTTCTTTTATTATCATTTCATGCTACCCCAAAACCCTAGCATGCATGTCCTAGAGGGCCACATCATGTCGCATCATCAACATCCATATTAAACATGGAACATGTCATACACATATAATACAAGGCACACACAACGTACCTCATGATTCACGCTACGCTACACAAAACAAGTTATTCATAACACATACATAATACACATCAACATGGCATGCTCATCATTTAACCACACATTACGTCACACAAGCACAAGGCCATAGCTTCGTCCTTACCTAACACGACACCGGTCTTGGAGAACTTTCCTACGCCTCCTCCAGATGTCGACTTGATTCGCCTTTAAGAGGGAAAAACTAGAGGTTAATCTTCCTCTAACCAAAACACTAATCTTCCTACCTTACCCTTATCTTTAACTTACCATTAGGGCTGAAAATAATAATATTACTTTTATAAGTAAAAGTGTGGTCATTATTCTTAAGGTAGCTAATCATGCTACTACTAATAAAAATAGGTCTTAATAGCTACAATAATTTAAAGTAATTTTAATAATATTTATTATTAGCAGTAGTAGTTCAATGTTACTAATAATGATGATAGTAGTAGCGATAGTAAGGTTAGTGATATATGAAATATTACTAATAGTGACAAGGAACTAAAATAATAATAATAATAATAACCATGATAATAATGATAATAGTAATACTATTAATAATAACAATAATGATGTTAAAATAATAATACTAAAGTTATAGGTCATTAATAATAGTAATACTAACAGTTATAAATATTTCAAGGTTAGGTTAAATAATAATAATAATAATAATAATAATAATAATAATAATAATGATAATATTAAGAATAATACTAATAATACTACTAAAAATAATTAGCATTTGTATAACAAGGGTTTGGGGTTGGGGAGTTTAGAGGACCACCTAGGGGTGCTGGTAGCACAGGTGGCGGTGCACGGCACACGGTGGCGGCGGCGGCGGCGGCGGCGATGGGGGAGAAGGAAGGTGAAGAAGTGGTGGAGGGGGGAGGAAGGAAGAGGAGAGGTTGGCAGGGGAAACAGAGGGTCTAGGGAGGTTGCGGAAGCTCCCTTGGTTCTTTTAGAGGGTAGAGGGGGTGCTGGAAGTGGCGGCACGGCGGTGTGCGGCAGTGAGAAGGGCAGCGGGGTTCGGGGCTGGCTTGATCGGGAACGTCACTTTGCACGGCCGGGGTGGCGCGTGCAGAGCAAACCAAGGGGTGAGGGAGGCCTAGGTCGGTGGAGGATGATGCAAGGAAGAGTTTCAGGGGTGGATCGAGTGGCGGCGATGGGCGGCGGCGACAGGGTGGCTGTCTAAAGACGGGGTGGCGTAAGGCGATTTCTGGGCTGTGGTTTCGAAAAAGCCCGATGCTGGGTCCTTGGGGGGTATTTATAGGCTTGAAAATGGGGGAGGATCGAGAGAGGGGGCAGAGGAAGGCAGGTCAGGTGGTAATCGGGCACGCCGGCCGGCGGTGGCAGGGCGACGCAGGTCTGCCATGGCAGAACTGTGGGTTGGTCGGGAAAAGGGAAAAAGGGTACAGGGCAGGCCTGGGAGTGATGGCAGGTGTCGGCCTGTCGAGGGAGGGTTGCTAGAAGGGCAGGAAGGGGGGAGGCGGCGTGCAGGCGGCGCAGGCAGGCGATCGGCGCAGAGGGGGATGGGCGGCGTTCTGCAGGTCGTGCGCGGGATGAAGGAAAGGGAAGGAGGCCGGACTGGCGGTCCGGGGAGAAAAGAAAAAGAATGGGGGACCGGCCGGTTCGGAAACGGTCAAAAGGCCTTATTAAAACGCGGCGTTTTGGGTGGGTTTCTGGACAAGGCGCGGCGTCAAGTGGCTGGCAGGCAACGGCTACTTCGTTAATTGGTGCGCAGCGTTTCAACGGAAGGAGGGGCGAAACGCTGCGTTTTACTATCACGGGGGAGGGCGAAACGGCGCTGGGCCGTGGGGAGGAGGAAAGGAAAGGGGAGTTGGGCCGCGGCTGGCCCAACGGGCGAGAAGATGAAGAAAAGAAAGGGAGGAAGAAGAAGAAAAGGAAAAAGGAAGAAAGAAGAAAAAAAAGAGGAAAGGATTATTTTATGTTATTTTATTTTAGTATTTTATTTTATATAAATATTTAGAATATTTACCTTGGGTACTTAGAGTAAGAATATTTAAATAATTAAATAAAATATTTATCCTCCTTTTTAGGCTAATTTAGGGCCCTAAAAAAATATAAAGATATCCTTTATAAATTATTTTAAAATTCCTATTAACTTGCCCTACATAACCCCTTTTAATCTAAAAAGAGTAATAAATTAAATAAATTCCCCAATAATCCCTATTTAATGACTTATTTCCAAAATAATTAATTCTGGGGTATTTCAAAGCTTATGTGGGGAAAGTTAGTTTGAGGGTTGATCATGGGGAGGAAAGTGTATTTTTGGTGATTGGTGTACTTGGGGAAGAGTTAGTACATGGGTTAATGGAAGTATGCATTAGAGTATAACTAGGATTTTTGGGGAAAAGTACTAAGTATAAGGGCATTGTGGGAAACGTTAAGGAGGTTGGTTGGACTTTGGGTTGTGATTAGAGGTGTGTGACATGAAGGGTGTGAGTCAATTAAATGGAGGGTATAGTTGTGTATAAGAAAAGGGTGTGGAAGAAAAGGGATGCACTAGCGTTTCTAGGGGTGACCAACTAGGGTATCATTATCACATGTGGGAGTTGAGGAGTCAGCTTTTGTCATTTGGAGTGGGTTGAGTATGATGATGGTGTCAGAATCAAGGGAGAGTGTGGTTTGTATACAAAACGGAGAGGCTAGAGGCACATAGGCTAGATTAGGATTTCAAGAGGAAACCCTAGTGGGAAATGGTGAGTCTAGGTGGAGAAATGGGAAAGTGAGCTTTAACCCACATGTATAGGGGTTTTTAGATTCATAGTGAGTGTGGTGGAAAGTGAAAAAGGGGCCATGGAGTTTTGGGGAGTGTAGAGGTCCCAGGTTATGGTATAGGGTTATTCAGGAAGACTAGGGTGGAAGAGTGATAATGAGTTGGGGAAGATCATTAGAGTGTGCATATCTAGTTAGGAGTTACTTGTTATATAAGACATGAATAAGATAATAATCACTTAAAGTGGAAAGTTTTTGAGCCAGGCTTAGACTTATGATGATTTCCGTTCCACTAGTAATAATAGTGACCTAGAGCATTTTTGCTCTATAGATTGTTCCACCAGCAAATAATAGTGGCTAGGCACATTATGCCTTAGAGTAGTATTTTCATTCCACTAGCTATAATAGTGAACAAGAGCATTCTGTCGTGAAGACCATTCCACTAGCTATAATAGTGGGGATTTCGAGCTCAATAAACCAAACCTTGGATGATAATAAATCATAGAAAAGACCCTAATTACTTACGGTAGAATACCAAATGAGTCGGGGTCAAACTTAGAATGATTTCCATTCCACCTACTATAATAGTGGCCAGGAGCATCTTACCATAGAGACCATTCCACCGACAAAGAATAGTGGGCATGTGCGTTATTGTAATACCCCAAAATCCTAATTTAGAAAACTATAATAAAATAGGAATTTATTAGTGAAATTAATTAAATACATTATTTTAATAAAATAATAGGAGTAATTAAGAAAAAAGGAGCAAAATAATAAAGAATTTAATTAGGGAAGATTAGGGTAATTTTCTAATTAAAATAGAATTTAGGATAATTTACCCTAATTTTTCTAAATTAATATAAAAATGAATTTAATTATTATTTTACTAATTTTTATTATTTTCAAATATTCAAAAATAAAAAATATCCTAAAAACCCCAACC
This sequence comes from Tamarix austromongolica, assembly GCA_039764185.1. Classification (NCBI taxonomy): domain Eukaryota; kingdom Viridiplantae; phylum Streptophyta; class Magnoliopsida; order Caryophyllales; family Tamaricaceae; genus Tamarix; species Tamarix austromongolica. The sequence continues at coordinate 113,295,761 of CM077819.1, read as the reverse complement.
AACCTATTTTTCTTTTTCTTTTTTTCTCCTTCTTCCATTTTCCTTCCATTTTCCTTTTTCTTCCTTCTTTTTCTCCTCTCTCCTTTTTCTTTTTCTCCTCTTCCTTCCTCGGATTGGGCCTCGCCATTGGTTCAACTCCCCCTCTTCTCTTCTCTCCCCCATGTGGCCCAGCTTGCTCTTCTTTTTTTCCTCGCCCGGTCTTATTCTTTTCTTTCTTTTCTTTTTCCCTCACCGGCTAGCCTATCCCCTTCTTCTTCTCCCTCCCTTCTCCTTCCATCGTGTTGCAGGTCGGGCCTACATATCTACCACCGGCCAATCTACCCTGCCACCGTACTGCCTCAACTAGCTTCCCCTCTCTCTCCCCCATCCTTTTCCTTTCTAATTAGAGCCAAACCCCCTGCACCTGCCTCCCTTATGTGCTCCCCTTCCCTTCCTTTTTCCCCTACCTATTGTCTGCACCCTGTAATTTTGCAGGCTTGTATCGGCCTACCACCGTCGCCCGGCGATCTCTTTCCACACCCACTCCCTTTTCCTCTTCCCCCTTTGTCTCCTTCTCCTTCCCTTGGCTTATAAATAACCCATATTGACCCCCAATTACCCTCCTTTACTCTGCCTAAAAACTCCAGCACATTTTTTCCTCCACCACTTCAAATGTTGCTGTTGTGCAACGCCGTCGCTTAAAATACCACCCAAATCCTTCCTTGCATTACCCTACACCAAACCAAACCACTCATCACCCCTGAATCCCGCTACACAAACTACCCTGATTGTGTAAAGTTGGCTGCTTAACCTACCCTTTTCACCCCAACGTTGCCCCTCTTGCCGTCGTGCGCTTCCTCCTCTATCGCAATCACCACCTCCCTTGCCACCCAATCAAACCAACAAAACCTCCCCTATCCTCCCCTACCTTCCCTTATCCTTTTCTCCCCCTCCTTCCTCCTTCCTCCTTCTCCACCACTCTCAGCCACCATAACCACCACCACCTGCGTCGCTACACTTGCTGCATCACCACCAACACCGCAACCCTCTCAGCCCAAAGAGTCCATAACCACCACAACCACCATCTCACCCTCTCTCTCTTCTAGCCCAAAAAGATCCACCTTCTCCAAACCACCACTTCCACCACCATCATCGTTGTCGCCGCTGCTACCACCCAACTGATTATGTTGGGAGGGATGATGCCCTATACATGGTATCGGTGAAGGTCATTAACAAAATTTATAAGTCAGATGTTAACAACAAGCATGGTTGTATATGTTAAGTAAGTATTATTTCATAACATATATTTTAACACTTTTCTCTTATTTGTGTAATTTTATGATTTATTGCTTATTAATACATATGTATTATTATTGTCATCCTTAGGTTGGTAGCTAGGCAGGTTGCTATACAGGGGATGTTGTCCTCTACTGTGTTTGTGTGTCCATATTGCATATCTGATTATATTAAAATCAGTAAGGGTAGGCACATAAACTATGTAACTAATCACATCTTAAGTGAGGGGTACAACAACAAGCTTTACCTCATCTCTCACCTCTCTAATGAGTATGGTTTTGTATGTCATCCGTCCTGATCAAAATAAAGCATATGTTAATTATTCTATTCAAAATTCTCCCATTCCTTTTGTTGTCATTTGTTCTAAAGGAAAATATTTAATTAACATGTTAATATACTTCTTACTCACATTAATTTATTAATGATTATATTATCTTATATAATTTGTAGGTATATAAAGTAATAATATTGTGTATGAGCTTTATTTATTATATAGGGCACTACTGATGGTGGATATGAGGAGGGACAGAAATTGTGTTCCAGGCTCAAAGAATCTTGAGTATAAGTCCGTAATGGTAAGTAGTTGTATTTTATTTTAGTTCTAATTAATATCTAATACAACAACAAGCTAATTAAATTCATTTTACAGTATCCACAACAAAAAAATGGTAATGATTGTGGACACTATATTTTTAGATCAATGGATCATATACTCAAGAAAAAATCTGTGAATATAGATCTAATCCATGTAGGTTTATCTTTCCATATTTTTTCATTATATAGTTAATCTATGACTTATTTTTTATTAATATATAACCAAATGGTTGAATCATATCAATTTACAGTATTTCAAGGATGAGTACACACGAGGCCAGAAATACGATGATGAGGAAATTGATGAAGTTCAAGAGGAATAGGCTAAGTTTGTGCACTCACATACTTGGTATTAGATATCTATGCATGCATTTTTGGTTTGTATATGTTATATCTTATGTTCTTTTATACAAATATATGTAAAGACTGAGTTGCACCTGCATATGCATATGCAAGATTTTGTATATTATAGAGTTTGGGAATGTAGATCCATGAAATTTAATTTTTAGAGTATCTAGAGCTACCAAACTTTGTGGTATACCTATGAAATTCTAGAGTTATTGGGTATTTTACAGATTGTAGATTTAGTATATATTCGAGCATACATCTATGCATGTAGGTTAGAACAAACTATAATATATACATACATATATATATATATATATATATATATATATATATATATATATATATATATATATATATATATAATTATAGTTTTAATAACAGTTTTAGTGAAAGCAGTTATTAAAACAAGATTCAACAGTGGTTCTAATGAATAATTATTATTAAAAACTTCTTAAAAATAATAGTTATATCTTAGAATCATTATTAAAATATGCCCTTTTGAGCAACTTTTGATTTTTTTTATGACCTGCTTTTTAACCATTATTAAATATTTAATAACGTGTGATTCGATAATGGTTAGGAACCATTATTAAATTTATTAAAAAACCATTATTAAAAACCTTTTTTAGGGTAGTGTATTGGGAGCAAAGGTAAAATGTTTATGGCTTTATAGGAATTTAAAAAAATATTTATGCCTTTATAGGAACTTCAAAATTATCTACACCTTTATAGGAACAAAACTAAAACATTTATGCATTTACAAGTACTTATATCCTAATAATGGTAGTTGATATGCTCTTTCAGATGAGTAATAACAGACACTAGAGGCTATAATGGGATCAAGAGACTATCTTGTTATATAGATATATGAATCATGATATGTACATATTAGTTTTTCGCATATAATAACTAAAGCATCATCTGATTTTTAATTAATAACTTTTAGAATATATGTACATAAATAGAGCTTTAGACATCCTTTCTTAGTTGTTGTATTAGTTATGTTTCTAAGTAAGTGTTTTAACCTAGTGTTTATCAATATAGTGGTAATGCTTTGGAGTTATATGCTTTTCTTTTCCAAGGCCTTCATATTGAAAACTTCAAGATGCTACACTACACATACGCACGGACATGTTATTTAACAAGTCATAATAATGCAATCACACATACTTTTTGGAATTGTCAAAATCTTTGATAGCCCAACAAAGGTATTTGAAGTTTAAAGAATTAAAAGTAATTTGAAAATTTTAAGAGATTTCTTATAAGATTTTATAAAATATAAAAATATTATATATATATATATATATATTAAATTTTAAAAGTAGTGCAATGTTTAATATTGATTAATAATTATTCTATTATTTATGAATTTTGAAATATAATAACTATTATTATTCATAAATATTATAGAAATTTTTTATTTAATATTATAATTATAATAATAATAGTTATTTTCATTTCAATTAAAATTGTAAAATAATAATCTTAATAGTAATTTTTATAAATAAAATAACAATAATAGTAATATGAATTATATTTATTAATATATTGATTAGTATTATTATATTCATATATGTGTGTAATAATAATAATAATAAATTTTATTATAAAGATAATAATTATATATATTATAATTAATATAATTGTCAACAACAATATTAATAATAAAAATGGCTTACCTCTCATCTTATCCAGGATTCTCTACAAGACAAAGCCTATTATCCACCCATGTGTAACTTAAAAACTACACCTAGAGTACAAATTAGTAATATTTAAATGGAAAAAAATGATTTACATCACACTATTCATACTTTCTTCGGTTGATGTTATTCCTTTCTTAGGTTAATATTTATTTAAGATTCGGTTGATGTTTTTCTTCTTTCATTTTGTATTTATTTAAGTTTTACTTAATGTTTTTCTTTTTTTTTGGGTTGATATTTAATTTAATTTGAGTTGATGTTTTATTATTACACTTATTATTATAATAATAATATTTATAATAATGACAATAATTATAATATTAAATATAATAATTTGTAAAATTAAAATTATTATATAGAAACAGTATAATTATAATTATAATAGTACTAAGGAACATGTGTTTCCCGTCTATTTATGTTAGCATCATTGATGACAGTTGTAAAGAGTGGAAAAGATGTTGAAAGAAGGGAAAAAATAGAGGATCTCTTGCTATCAATATACTCCTTGGATAGCAACAATCTTGATTCCAATAGAAACTAGGACATCTAGAGTAGTAGAGAGGAAGATTTTGATTGCCTTCATAATAAGTATGTTTCCCTAGACTTAGATCTAAGAAGGAATAGAGATGATATGCTCTAGTTTAACAAATGAGATACAATCTCTATTTTATTTTCAAACACCTTGGCACATTAAATCGGCATAACATTGAGGGCTACACACTAACTTAAGAAAATATGAGGTGCATTGTGCTAGTTTGAAATAGGATATAGAGAGAAAACTAGTGCAGACTTGCGGTATGGTTATTGGGATATGCCTTTCACATACCTAGGAGCCGCCCTTAGCCCCTCCAAACTCAAGCTTGGTAACTATTTAGGGTTCATTGGTGTGCTGAAAAAAACTAACAAATGGACACAAAAGAACCTCTATTATATTCGAAAATTTGAATTGGTGAGGTAAGGAGTAACTAGTTTTTGGTTAAGTATGTTTCATATACCTAAAGTGTTTGCTAAAAGGATCAGTAACCATTATAAGATATTCATTTAGCGAGGGGAAACTAACCTAATAGCTTGGTTTTACCTCTACTTACCTAAGGAGGAAAGTGGGTGGGGATTAAAGGTATGATAGATTGGATTCCAACCATTCTAAGAAAATATTTTAGGAATGTGTAGGAAAAATTGAATACACTCTAGGCTAAATCAATTAACTAGATGTACCTAGCATAATATGCTTTAGTAGATCTCAAACCGAGGCATGACACCTAAACAATAATGAAAGCTATATGTAAAATAAGAGATGACATGCATATGAGAGACAAGGGCAACCCAAAAATGATAAATTTTGTGGGAAGCTAGGTTAGCGTTGGGAAGTACTGAAACACCGTAGCTTATGATTTCTTGATGAAGAAGGTATATAAATTGTATACCATATATAGTTGGATGGGGAAAAAATATTTTTTTTTTGGTAGCTCCCTTTATACGTGGATTCCATTGTGATGTAGGTTAAGTTGAAAGTTTATAAGGTCATACACTAGGCCTATAGAGGTTTTATCCATCATCAATCATTGAATTATGCAAGAAAGTAGAAGATTATAGTCATTTTAATTACGGTGTGTGTGTGTATGTCACATTAACTAGTTTGTTTTGCCATCATGAAGTTATCTAGATTGGAACTCCTATAAGTGAAATTGATCTAGCAGGTCTACTACTAGCATTCATAGGTGGAAAATTGTATGATGTATTGAGTAGTTTAAGTTGTACGCATCTATTTATGAATTAATGAAATTCATCTAGTTATAAAAAAAATGAATAGGTAACTTTACTTCCTCCCATATAGAATCCTTCTTCTCCTTTGGTGACAACCTAAAATCCCAATAGTCAAGTGGCAATCTCCTAGGGTACAAAGCGAGGCAACCAATGAAACTGGATAATTATCTCTCTTTATTACCAACTAGATGAAGTTGTTCATTCACATCAACAAACATAAGCCGCTTTAATATCTTTATCATGTTACTTCCATAACCCTTCTCATATTTTAACTTTCTTGCTCGAATACGCCATCTACTCTAACATTATTTAAGATTCTAGGATTGGCACAGTATTTGGAGATTAGGACTACACCTTAAACCTTGAATTCATAAAAAAATAAACCTGATAAGTAAAAGCAATGTTACTCTTGTGAAATTAGATCAAATAGTGACTTATTTAAATTATCATGTTTTTTCTTGAGTGGCTTCTTGTAATGGCTCTAATAAATTACTTCCACTATTATCATGTCTATGATAATAATGATGGATCAATGTTAGGCTATGCATTAAACCTTTGCTTTAAGTAGAGTATTATTTCCCTTAGTGGCCCACCAAGAGAATAATCATATGTGCAAATTAAATATCTGTAGCTAATCAAGAAATAAAAATAAACATTGTCAACACACTACCCCAAAAAGTAGTTTTAATAACGGTTTTCAACCGTTATTAAAACGCCCGTTATTAAATCTTTAATAACGGTTCATAACCGTTATCAAAAATATAAAAAAACCCGCCAATATGAGCATAAAATGCATTTTTAATAACGGTTTTTGAGAAAAACCGTTGTTAAAAAAGAGGGTTTTAATAACGGTTCTGAAGAAAACCGTTATTAAAAGGTAGGTTTTAATAACGGTTCTGAAGAAAACCGTTATTAAAAGGTAGGTTTTAATAACGGTTCTTATGAAAACCATTATTAAAATACCAGAGTTTTAATAACGGTTCTTATGAAAACCGTTATTAAAATACCAGAGTTTTAATAACGGTTTTAGAAGAACCGTTATTAAAAAATCCTTTTAATAACGGTTTTCTTCAGAACCGTTATTAAAACCTACCTTTTAATAACGGTTTTCATCAGAACCGTTATTAAAACTTCAGTTTTTTTTTTTTAGTTTTTGCAGTTTTGTTCCTGCCCACATACACAGTTGTATGTTCAAATAATTACCAAATCTGCATTGTAAAACAACATCAATTGATAACATATTTGCAATCACACCATAATTTCATTCAATCCCTTGTTAATACACCGAACATATATACTCAAGAATCAAAATTAGTAGGCATACCACAACTTGGTAGCTCTACACACCAAAGCAAAATGTTTATAAATCTAGCTTAATTACAAGACTTAAAGACATAGACAAAATACAAGCCTGCAGAACATGCATGTAGAATATATAGATCTCTACCTAATACCGAATGAATGAGTGCACATTCTTGGCCCATTGCTCTCTCACTTCATCAATTTCTTCAACACTGTATTGCTGGCCTTGTGCATAATCATCGGTGAAAAACTACAAATCCCAAGTTTTGATTAATATACAGTTAGCACTTACGTCAAGTATCAAACATATATGTCATGATTCATTAATAGAAAAATATTGAAAAGAAAACATACATGGCTTGGATCTATGTTGACCGATCTATTTTGGACTATCAGATCCATTGATCTACATACATAGTATCCACAATCTTTGTCGTTTTGCTGTTGTGGACACTGTCATAAAAATTCAGTTAGCTCTCTAACTATTAGATATTAATTTTAATTAAAATAAAATACGAAATAGTTGCCTTCCTACTTACTATGACAGGCTCGTATTGAACATTCTTTGGGTCTGGGACACCATTCCCACCTCTCCTTTGATACGCTATCCGTAGTGCCCTAATAAATAGAGTTGGATACACAATATTGTAAGTACGCATATATACCTCAAATAATGAAAGCTAGCTAGACAAATATATGTATAAATAAGCTAATGAAGTAAGAAGTGAAAAGTATACTAACATGTCGATAAATTCCTTCCCACCACGACGAGCGACTTCAAAAGGCACGTCATAGGTTCGAAGGGAATCAAACACATAGACTTTATTAAGATCAGGTCGGACGGCGTACAAAACCCAATGTTCACTTGTGAGGTGAGGAATGAGATAGAGCTTGTTGTGTCCCTCAATCAAAATACGATCCGCTAAATAGTTTATGTGCCTACCCTCTCTTATTGTACTACCGTCAGCTATGTAGTATGGGCACACAAACACAATAGAAGACAGCATTCCCTCCATCGCAGCTCGAAAAGCTACCAACCTATGGACAACAAAAACAATGTATATTTGTTAATAAATAATAACTCATATAAGTGGTCATAAAAATTCCAATTGTATAAGTTAAGAGTACTAAAATCTCAAAATGAAATTATACTTACGTGACATAGACGGCGACACTTATGGTTGACATCCATTCTTGATTATAAATGTCGCTTATGTCAGCCGTCGATACCATGTAAGTAGCATCGTCCCTCCCAATATACTCAGGACGACAATCAATGAAAATATAATTGTCCCTGAGGTAGTTTTGGGCATAAAAATATAATATAGCTAATGCTGGTGGAGGTTGGCTTTGCTGATCTGAAGAAGGAATCTTTTGTGGGGCAACTGATTTTTCAGATTTAGCTCTCTTTCCTTTAGCAGCGCCCTTTTTTGTGTTGCTCGTTCTGCTAGTACCTCTCTTGGTTTTACTAGCAGAAGTAGTCTTCTTTTTTGATTCCTTAATTGATAATATTAAACAAAATATATATTGAGCATATAAATATATATATATGAAAAAGGTATATATAGTGTAACTACTAAACAAGGTCTAATGAACATGTCAAATGTCAATACCTCTTCAGTAGTGAGACGTATTTGATCCGCAGGCCAAGCCACAAAGCTTCCATGAGCTTCTAGTACTGTGGTTGCCTCATCGCCCTCATTATAACAAGGCAAGTGTGCACTGCCAATGATTGGAGTGTCAATACTCACCGGCCTTGTATTTAGGGCTAAATTGTACCCGTGGATTGTCTGCGTTTCAATACTGTGACTAATGCAGACCCTTCCTTTCGCCAAAATTGTTGAAAGGTCATTCGCTAATAAGTCACATTTATGCAAACCCTAAACAAAAATATTACACATTATTAATAATTTATTACACCGAATACATTTAATAACAATTCATAGTTTGTAATGCTTACCTCGGGAAGAGTAGAAAGAAATGCATCAGCTTCACAACTATCTCTGACGCTATTTACATTAGGTATGTGAAGCTGATCATGGTCTACTGAATTGGATGGCTTATACCCTTGAGATTTAATAAATGACAACTCTTGCTCCATTGTTGCCATCCGTTCAAATGCCACGTTTAATTTTTGGGTGAGGATGGCGACTTGCTCATTAGTGCTACGAGAACCACGAGATCGACCACATATGCTCGTTCTCGTAACACCCAATCCAATGCCCCTGTGTCTTCCAGGGTGTTCTACAATTCCTGTAGCCTGGGCCACAATGCTATATTGGTCCACCTCCTCACCTTCTGACGTTTCAAGTTCATCTTGTAAATTTAACTTATAGGAATAAGCATAATATAATAGTTTTCTAAAAGAAAACTAAGTAGGGTTCTAGATATCTACAAACTTACAATTTTTTTGGTTGCAACATCAACATATTCATTAATATATCCATCTCTTGTTGCTCTAGCCTTCTTCCATAATGTACCAATATTGATGGACGAGGTACATGGGTCCAAGTCTTGGGCTAGGAGCTACAAATCAAAAAATATTCTTAATTAAGAATATTATTATAAAATTCAACATTTACATGTAAATAGATAATGACAAAATGCATACCAACTCCTCTTCAAGGCCCGCATAGCCTTTGCGAGCCATATTATGCCGATATTTATTTTGCTTGGCAATCTCTTTATTTTGGATACTTTTTTCCTATGTGACAAGCCAAAACATAATGACATGGTTATTTCAATATTAAGCATAATACTGGGATTGATACAAAAAGTTTAATTGTTATCTAACAAGTACCTTAAAATCCATCGTAAGACGATAAGCAATGAATTGGTTCCAACTTTCTTGATTGATGAAACCGTATCGTTTGGGTGGGTTCTGTCATACAGAACCATCCTTCTTTCTATACATTTTTCTACGAGCTAAATATGACCTAAATGTTCTTAGACACTCCCCACAATGTCTAAGAAGCCATTTCTTCCTACTCTCTGGGACATTGAACACTTTCTGCAAAATAAGACATGTAGATGTATACCGATGTTAATGTAATAAAATTAATAACATTTGACATACAAAAATGATTACATAAAATAGCATATTTACCGTGATTTCCTGCCAAATATGCTCCTTATGACCCTATGGAACCTGCTTCCAATTATTATAGGAGATAGGAACACGGTTACGGGTCACAAGGGAAATGTAGGTCAAGAACATATCTGCGTAAGGGCCGATGGGAAGATTGTAAGTATTCCATCCCAAATCGACTACTTCTCCTCTATTCCTCATGTCTACGATAATTCTCATAATCGTAGGTCCCCTCTTCCCTTCTTCATCACTGCTATACCTATCAATATTTTTGTTGGCCATATCTCTACAAAAAATAAATAAATAAATTATGTTAGAATGTTATGTATTGAGCATAATAATGTACCATTATATTATCGATACGAATCATGCTTAGAAAGAATTAATCTCAAATGTATCATGCTATTCTATATATATATATATATATATATATATACGAATCATGTTAACACGTTTCCAAAAAGATATTAATACTAACCCTAACCCTAATTAACCATAATTAACCATAATAAACGATAAACCCTAACCCTAACCCTAGCTAATTAACCATAATTTATTATAATAAAACCTAACCCTAAACCACAAAAAAAACCTAATCCCTAAACCTAGCTAAATGTAATTAAAGCATAATATATAAATCATATTATTAATTATTATTATTATTCTTATCATACACAATTATTTCTCTCTATTTAATTAATCTCAAATGTATCATGCTATTCTATATATATATATACGAATCATGTTATCATGTTTCCAAAAAGATATTAATACTAACCCTAACCCTAATTAACCATAATAAACGATAAACCCTAACCCTAACCCTAGCTAATTAACCATAATTTATTATAATAAAACCTAACCCTAAACCACAAAAAAAAACCTAATCCCTAAACCTAGCTAAATGTAATTAAAGCATAATATATAAATCATATTATTAATTATTATTATTATTATTATTATTATTATTATTCTTATCATACACAATTATTTCTCTCTATTTAATTATTCACTTTTATATATTCCTTATTCTCTATATCTATTTAATCCTCATCAAATAGCAATCATTAACATATGCATATATAAAATATATTTGTATTTCATTATATGACATTTCCTATATCTTATTGCTAGTGATCTCCTATACTTATTAATGAAAATGTGTGTGTGTGTGTGTGTGTGTGTGTGTGTATAGTTTTTATGAGTAAAAATGTATATAATTCTACACTCACATTCATATTATATATATATATATATATATATATATATATGTAAAGGTCTCGGCCAACACATGCATTTGTTAATATATAACAATAACGCAACAAATTCAACAAAAAACAGCAAAATTTTCAGCCAATACATTAAACAACCCATTTTCGAACGACAAACCACAATCTTTCAATAACAAACAAACGAAACCCTGTACCAACATGCATGCATTTATATATATATACATATATAAGTAGATAAAATGTTACGAGAAGAAGAACAAACACATAC